>CAKAJE020000325.1:0-52667 GCA_916610135.2 Macropis europaea
AGAATTACGCTGAATTCTTATATTAACCGTAATATAAAATGATCTATTCGGGTGTCTGTTCGCCCTACCCTAGAAGTTTAATAGTGCATTTCACTCGCCATTCCATGCGCTTTGAGATGCCGCTTAGCCCAATACGCTATCTGAAATAGGAGCGACGTAAATTGAACAAATGTGATAGAATTTCGCTGAATTCTTATATTATACAAAATATAAAATGATCTAATCGGGTCTCTGATTGCCCTACCCTAGAAGTTTAATAGTGCATTTTACTCGCCATTTCATGCGCTTTGAGATGCCGCTTAGCCTAATACGCTATCTGAAATAGGAGCGACGTAAATTAAACAAATGTGATAGAATTTCGCTGAATTCTTATATTAACCAAAATATAAAATGATCTAATCGGGTCTCTGATTGCCCTATCATAGAAGTTTAACAGTGCATTTTACTCGCCATTCCACGCGCTTTAAGTTGCCGCCTAGCCCAGCACGCTATCTGAAATAGGAGCTACGTTAGTTGAACAAATGTCACAGAATTACGCTGAATTCTTATATTAACCGTAATATAAAATGATCTAATCGGGTCTCTGTTTGCCTTATCCTAGAAGTTTAATTGTGCATTTTACTCGCCATTTCTTGCGCTTTGAGATGCCGCTTAGCCCAGTACGCTATGTGAAATAGGAGCGACGTAAATTGAACAAATGTGATAGAATTTCGCTGAATTCTTAAATTAACCATAATATGAAATGACCTAATCGGGTCTCTGTTTGCCCTACCCTAGAAGTTTAATAGTGCATTTTACTCGCCATTTCTTGCGCTTTGAGATGCCGCTTAGCACAAGTCGCTATCTGAAATAGGAGCGATGTAAATTGAACAAATGTGATAGAATTTCGCTGAATTCTTATATTAACCTTAATGTAAAATGATCTAATCGGGTCTTTGTTCGCCCTACCCAAGAAGTTTAATAGTGCATTTCACTCGTCAGTTCATGCGCTTTGCGATGCCGCTTAGCCCAATAAGCTATCTGAAATTGGAGCGACGTATATTGAACAAATGTGATAGAATTTCGCTGAATTCTTATATTAACCAAAATATAAAATGATCTGATCGGGTCTCTGATTGCCCTATCATAGAAGTTTAATAGTGCATTTTACTCGCCATTCCACGCGCTTTAAGATGCCGCCTAGCCCAGTGCGCTATCTGAAATAGGAGCAACGTAAGTTGAACGAATGTGACAGAATTACGCTGATTTGTTATATTAACCGTAATATAAAATGATCTAATCGGGTCTCTGTTTGCCTTATCCTAGAAGTTTAATAGTACATTTTAATCGCCATTTCATGCGCTTTGAGATGCCTCTTAGCCCAATACGCTATCTGAAATAGGAGCGACGTAAATTGAACAAATGTGATAGAATTTCGCTGAATTCTTATATTAACCAAAATATAAAATGATCTAATCCGGTCTCTGTTTGCCCTACCCTAGAAGTTTAATACTGCATTTTACTCGTCAATTCATGCGCTTTGCGATGCCGCTTAGCCCAATAAGCTATCTGAAATAGGAGCGACGTAAATTGAACAAATGTGATAGAATTTCGCTGAATTCTTATATTAACCAAAATATAAAATGATCTAATCGGGTCTCTGATTGCCCTATCATAGAAGTTTAACAGTGCATTTTACTCGCCATTCCACGCGCTTTAAGTTGCCGCCTAGCCCAGCACGCTATCTGAAATAGGAGCTACGTAAGTTGAACAAATGTCACAGAATTACGCTGAATTCTTATATTAACCGTAATATAAAATGATCTAGTCGGGTCTCTGTTTGCCTTATCCTAGAATTTAATGGTGCATCTTGCTCGCCATTTCATGCGCATTGAGATGCCGCTTAGCCCAGTACACTATCTGAAATAGGAGCGACGTAAATTGAAAAAATGTGATAGAATTTCGCTGAATTCTTATATTAACCAAAATATAAAATGATCTAATGGGGTCTCTGTTTGCCCTACCCTAGAAGTTTAATAGTAAATTTTACTCGACATTTCTTGCGCTTTGAGATGCCGCTTAGCCCAATACGCTATCTGAAATAGGAGCGACGTAAAATGAACAAATGTGATAGGTTTTCGCTGAATTCTTAAATTAACCATAATATAAAATTATCTAATCAGGTCTATATGTGCCCAACCCTAGAAGCTTAATAGTGCATTTTACTCGCCATTTCTTGCGCTTTGAGATGCCGCTTAGCCCAATACGCTATCTGAAATAGGAGCGACGTAAATTGAACAAATGTGATAGAATTTCCCTGAAATGTTATAGTAAACAAAATATAAAATGATCTATTCGTAACTCTGACTGCCCTAGCATAGAAGTTTAGAAGTCCATTTTACTCGCCCTTCCACGCGCTTTAAGATGCCGCCTAGCCCAGTACGCTATCTGAAATAGGAGCGACGTTAGTTGAACAAATGTGATAGAATTACGCTGAATTCTTATATTAACCAAAATATAAAATGATCGAATCGGGTCTCTGATTGCCCTATCATAGAAGTTTAACAGTGCATTTTACTCGCCATTCCACGCGCTTTAAGTTGCCGCCTAGCCCAGCACGCTATCTGAAATAGGAGCTACGTAAGTTGAACAAATGTCACAGAATTACGCTGAATTCTTATATTAACCGTAATATAAAATGATCTAATCGGGTCTCTGTTTGCCTTATCCTAGAAGTTTAATTGTGCATTTTACTCGCCATTTCTTGCGCTTTGAGATGCCGCTTAGCCCAGTACGCTATCTGAAATAGGAGCGACGTAAATTGAACAAATGTGATAGAATTTCGCTGAATTCTTAAATTAACCATAATATGAAATGACCTAATCGGGTCTCTGTTTGCCCTACCCTAGAAGTTTAATAGTGCATTTTACTCGCCATTTCTTGCGCTTTGAGATGCCGCTTAGCACAAGTCGCTATCTGAAATAGGAGCGATGTAAATTGAACAAATGTGATAGAATTTCGCTGAATTCTTATATTAGCCTTAATGTAAAATGATCTAATCGGGTCTTTGTTCGCCCTACCCAAGAAGTTTAATAGTGCATTTCACTCGTCAGTTCATGCGCTTTGCGATGCCGCTTAGCCCAATAAGCTATCTGAAATTGGAGCGACGTATATTGAACAAATGTGATAGAATTTCGCTGAATTCTTATAATAACCAAAATATAAAATGATCTGATCGGGTCTCTGATTGCCCTATCATAGAAGTTTAATAGTGCATTTTACTCGCCATTCCACGCGCTTTAAGATGCCGCCTAGCCCAGTGCGCTATCTGAAATAGGAGCTACGTAAGTTGAACAAATGTCACAGAATTACGCTGAATTCTTATATTAACCGTAATATAAAATGATCTAATCGGGTCTCTGTTTGCCTTATCCTAGAAGTTTAATAGTGCATTTTACTCGCCATTTCTTGCGCTTTGAGATGCCGCTTAGCCCAGTACGCTATGTGAAATAGGAGCGACGTAAATTGAACAAATGTGATAGAATTTCGCTGAATTCTTAAATTAACCATAATATGAAATGACCTAATCGGGTCTCTGTTTGCCCTACCCTAGAAGTTTAATAGTGCATTTTACTCGCCATTTCTTGCGCTTTGAGATGCCGCTTAGCACAAGTCGCTATCTGAAATAGGAGCGATGTAAATTGAACAAATGTGATAGAATTTCGCTGAATTCTTATATTAACCTTAATGTAAAATGATCTAATCGGGTCTTTGTTCGCCCTACCCAAGAAGTTTAATAGTGCATTTCACTCGTCAGTTCATGCGCTTTGCGATGCCGCTTAGCCCAATAAGCTATCTGAAATTGGAGCGACGTATATTGAACAAATGTGATAGAATTTCGCTGAATTCTTATATTAACCAAAATATAAAATGATCTGATCGGGTCTCTGATTGCCCTATCATAGAAGTTTAATAGTGCATTTTACTCGCCATTCCACGCGCTTTAAGATGCCGCCTAGCCCAGTGCGCTATCTGAAATAGGAGCAACGTAAGTTGAACGAATGTGACAGAATTACGCTGATTTGTTATATTAACCGTAATATAAAATGATCTAATCGGGTCTCTGTTTGCCTTATCCTAGAAGTTTAATAGTACATTTTACTCGCCATTTCATGCGCTTTGAGATGCCTCTTAGCCCAATACGCTATCTGAAATAGGAGCTACGTAAGTTGAACAAATGTCACAGAATTACGCTGAATTCTTATATTAACCGTAATATAAAATGATCTAATCGGGTCTCTGTTTGCCTTATCCTAGAAGTTTAATTGTGCATTTTACTCGTCATTTCTTGCGCTTTGAGATGCCGCTTAGCCCAGTACGCTATCTGAAATAGGAGCGACGTAAATTGAACAAATGTGATAGAATTTCGCTGAATTCTTAAATTAACCATAATATGAAATGACCTAATCGGGTCTCCGTTTGCCCTACCCTAGAAGTTTAATAGTGCATTTTACTCGCCATTTCTTGCGCTTTGAGATGCCGCTTAGCACAAGTCGCTATCTGAAATAGGAGCGATGTAAATTGAACAAATGTGATAGAATTTCGCTGAATTCTTATATTAGCCTTAATGTAAAATGATCTAATCGGGTCTTTGTTCGCCCTACCCAAGAAGTTTAATAGTGCATTTCACTCGTCAGTTCATGCGCTTTGCGATGCCGCTTAGCCCAATAAGCTATCTGAAATTGGAGCGACGTATATTGAACAAATGTGATAGAATTTCGCTGAATTCTTATATTAACCAAAATATAAAATGATCTGATCGGGTCTCTGATTGCCCTATCATAGAAGTTTAATAGTGCATTTTACTCGCCATTCCACGCGCTTTAAGATGCCGCCTAGCCCAGTGCGCTATCTGAAATAGGAGCAACGTAAGTTGAACGAATGTGACAGAATTACGCTGATTTCTTATATTAACCGTAATATAAAATGATCTAATCGGGTCTCTGTTTGCCTTATCCTAGAAGTTTAATAGTACATTTTACTCGCCATTTCATGCGCTTTGAGATGCCTCTTAGCCCAATACGCTATCTGAAATAGGAGCGACGTAAATTGAACAAATGTGATAGAATTTCTCTGAATTCTTATATTAACCAAAATATAAAATGATCTAATCCGGTCTCTGTTTGCCCTACCCTAGAAGTTTAATAGTGCATTTTACGAGCAATTTCTTGCGCTTTGAGATGCAGCTTAGCCCAATACGCTATCTGAAATAGGAGCGACGTAAATTGAACAAATGTGATAGAATTTCGCTGAATTCTTATTTTAACCTTAATGTAAAATGATCTAATCGGGTCTTTGTTCGCCCTACCCTAGAAGTTTAACAGTGAATTTCACTCGTCTTTCATGCGCTCTGAGTTGCCGCTTAGCCCAATAAGCTATCTGAAATAGGAGCGACGTAAATTGAACAAATGTGATAGAACTTCGCTGAATTCTTATATTAACCGTAATATAAAATGATCTGATCGGGTCTCTGCTTGCCCCACCCTAGAAGTTTAATAGTGCATTTTACTCGCCCTTTCGTGCGCTTTGAGATGCCGCTTAGCCCAATACGCTATCTGAAATAGGAGCGACGTAAATTGAACAAATGTGATAGAATTTCGCTGGATTCTTATATTAACCAAAATATAAAATGAACTAATCGGGTCTCTGATTGCCCTATCATAGAAGTTTAATAGTGCATTTTACTCGCCATTCCACGCGGTTTAAGTTGCCGCCTAGCCCAGTACGCTATCTGAAATAGGAGCTACGTAACTTGAACAAATGTGACAGAATTACGCTGCATTCTTATATTAACTGTAATATAAAATGATCTAATCGGGTCTCTGTTTGCCTTATCCGAGAAGTTTAATAGTGCATTTTACTCGCCATTCCACGCGCTTTAAGATGCCGCCTATCCGAGTACGCTTTCTGAAATAGGAGCGACGTAAGTTGAACAAATGTGATAGAATAACGCTGAATTCTTATATTAACCGTAATATAAAATGGTCTAATCGGGTCTCCGTTTGCCTTATCCTAGAAGTTTAATAGTGCATTTTACTCGCCAGTCCACGCGCTTTAAGATACCGCGTAGCCCAGTACGCTATCTGAAATAGGAGCGACGTAAATTGAACAAATGTGATAGAATTTTGCTGAATTCTTTTATTTACTATAATGTTAAATCATCTAATCGGGTCTCTGTTCGCCCTCGCGCACAAGCTTAATAGTGCATTTCATTCGTCATTTCATGCGCTTTGAGATGCCGCTTAGCCCAATACGCTATCTGAAATAGGAGCGACGTAAATTGAACAAATGTGATAGAATTTCGCTGAATTCTTAAATTAACCATAATATAAAATGATCTAATGGGGTCTCTGTTTGCCCTACCCTAGAAGTTTAATAGTGCATTTTACTCGCCATTCCACGCGGTTTAAGCTGCCGCCTAGCCCAGTACGCTATCTGAAATAGGAGCTACGTAACTTGAACAAATGTGACAGAATTACGCTAAATTCTTATATTAACCGTAATATAAAATGATCTAATCGGGTCTCAGTTTGCCTTATCCTAGAAGTATAATAGTGGATTTTACTCGCCATTTCATGCGCTTTGAGATGCCGCTTAGCCCAATAAGCTATCTGAAATAGGAGCGATGTAACTTGAACAAATGTGATAGAATTTCGCTGAATTCTTAAATTAACCATAATATGAAATGACCTAATCGGGTCTCTGTTTGCCGTACCCTAGAAGTTTAATAGAGCATTTTACTCGTCATTTCATACGCTTTGAGATGCCGCCTAGCCCAGTTCGCTATCTGAAATAGGAGCGACGTAAATTGAACAAATGTGATAGAATTTCCCTGAAATCTTATATTAACCGTAATATAAAATGATCTAATCGGGTCTCTGTTTGCATTACCCGAGAAGTTTAATAGTGCATTTTACTCGCCCTTCCACGCGCTTTAAGATGCCGCCTAGCGCAGTACGCTACCTGAAATAGGAGCGACGTTAGTTGAAGGAATGTGATAGAATTACGCTGAATTCTTATATTAACCGTAATATGAAATGATCTATTCGGGTCTCTGTTCGCCCTACCCTAGAGGTTAATAGTGCATTTCACTCGTCATTCCATGTGCTTTGAGATGCCGCTTAGCCCAATACGCTATCTGAAATAGGAGCGACGTAAATTGAACAAATGTGATAGAATTTCGCTGAATTCTTATATTAACCAAAATATAAAATGATCTAATCGGGTCTCTGATTGCCCTATCATAGATGTTTAAGAGTGCATTTTACTCGCCATTCCACCCGCTTTGAGATGCCGCCTAGCCCAGTACGCTATTTGAAATAGGAGCGACGTAAGTTGAACAAATGTGATAGAATTTCCCTGAAATCTTATATTAAAGAAAATATAAAATGATCTAAACGGGACTCTGATCGCCCTATCATAGAAGTTTAGTAGTGCATTTTACTCGCCCTTCCACGCGCTTTAAGATACCGCGTAGCCCAGCACGCTATCTGAAATAGGAGCGACGTAAATTGAACAAATGTGATAGAATTTTGCTGAAGTCTTAAATTAACCGTAATATAAAATGATGTAATCGGGTCTCTGTTCGCCCTACCCAAGAAGTTTAATAGTACATTTCTCTCGTCATTTCATGCGCTTTGAGATGCCGCTTATCCTAATAGCTATCTGAAATAGGAGCGACGTAAATTGAACAAATGTGATAGAATTTCGCTGAATTCTTATATTAACCAAAATATAAAATGATCTAATCGGGTCTCTGATTGCGCTATCATAGAAGTTTGATAGTGCATTTTACTCGCCATTCCACGCGCTTTAAGTTGCCGCCTAGCCCAGCACGCTATCCGAAATAGGAGCTACGTAAGTTGAACAAATGTCACAGAATTACGCTGAATTCTTATATTAACCGTAATATAAAATGATCTAATCGGGTTTATGTTTACCTTATCCTAGAAGTTTAATAGTGCATTTTACTCGCCATTTCATGCGCTTTGAGATGCCGCTTAGCCCAATAAGCTATCTGAAATAGGAGCGACGTAAATTGAACAACTGTGATAGAATTTTTCTGAATTCTTAAATAAACCATAATATGAAATGATCTAATCGGGTCTCTGTTTGCCCTACCCTAGAAGTTTAACAGTGCATTTTAGTCGCCATTTCATGCGCTTTGAGATGCCGCTTAGCCCAATAAGCTATCTGAAATAGGAGCGACGTAAATTGAACAAATGTGATAGAATTTCGCTGAATTATTATATTAACCAAAATATAAAATGATCTAATCGGGTCTCTGATTGCCCTATCATAGAAGTTTAACAGTGCATTTCACTCGCCATTCCACGCGCTTTAAGTTGCCGCCTAGCCCAGCACGCTATCTGAAATAGGAGCTACGTAAGTTGAACAAATGTCACAGAATTACGCTGAATTCTTATATTAACCGTAATATAAAATGATCTAATCGGGTCTCTGTTTGCCTTATCCTAGAAGTTTAATGGTGCATTTTGCTCGCCATTTCATGCGCTTTGAGATGCCGCTTAGCCCAGTACACTATCTGAAATAGGAGCGACGTAAATTGAAAAAATGTGATAGATTTTCGCTGAATTCTTATATTAACCAAAATATAAAATGATCTAATGGGGTCTCTGTTTGCCCTGCCCTAGAAGTTTAATAGTAAATTTTACTCGCCATTTCTTGCGCTTTGAGATGCCGCTTAGCCCAATACGCTATCTGAAATAGGAGCGACGTAAAATGAACAAATGTGATAGGATTTCGCTGAATTCTTAAATTAACCATAATATAAAATGATCTAATCGGGTCTATATGTGCCCAACCCTAGAAGCTTAATAGTGCATTTTACTCGCCATTTCTTGCGCTTTGAGATGCCGCTTAGCCCAATACGCTATCTGAAATAGGAGCGACGTAAATTGAACAAATGTGATAGAATTTCCCTGAAATGTTATAGTAAACAAAATATAAAATGATCTATTCGTAACTCTGACTGCCCTATCATAGAAGTTTAGAAGTCCATTTTACTCGCCCTTCCACGCGCTTTAAGATGCCGCCTAGCCCAGTACGCTATCTGAAATAGGAGCGACGTTAGTTGAACAAATGTGATAGAATTACGCTGAATTCTTATATTAACCGTAATATAAAATGATCTATTCGGGTGTCTGTTCGCCCTACCCTAGAAGTTTAATAGTGCATTTCACTCGCCATTCCATGCGCTTTGAGATGCCGCTTAGCCCAATACGCTATCTGAAATAGGAGCGACGTAAATTGAACAAATGTGATAGAATTTCGCTGAATTCTTATATTATACAAAATATAAAATGATCTAATCGGGTCTCTGATTGCCCTACCCTAGATGTTTAATAGTGCATTTTACTCGCCATTTCATGCGCTTTGAGATGCCGCTTAGCCTAATACGCTATCTGAAATAGGAGCGACGTAAATTAAACAAATGTGATAGAATTTCGCTGAATTCTTATATTAACCAAAATATAAAATGATCTAATCGGGTCTCTGATTGCCCTATCATAGAAGTTTAACAGTGCATTTTACTCGCCATTCCACGCGCTTTAAGTTGCCGCCTAGCCCAGCACGCTATCTGAAATAGGAGCTACGTAAGTTGAACAAATGTCACAGAATTACGCTGAATTCTTATATTAACCGTAATATAAAATGATCTAATCGGGTCTCTGTTTGCCTTATCCTAGAAGTTTAATTGTGCATTTTACTCGCCATTTCTTGCGCTTTGAGATGCCGCTTAGCCCAGTACGCTATGTGAAATAGGAGCGACGTAAATTGAACAAATGTGATAGAATTTCGCTGAATTCTTAAATTAACCATAATATGAAATGACCTAATCGGGTCTCTGTTTGCCCTACCCTAGAAGTTTAATAGTGCATTTTACTCGCCATTTCTTGCGCTTTGAGATGCCGCTTAGCACAAGTCGCTATCTGAAATAGGAGCGATGTAAATTGAACAAATGTGATAGAATTTCGCTGAATTCTTATATTAACCTTAATGTAAAATGATCTAATCGGGTCTTTGTTCGCCCTACCCAAGAAGTTTAATAGTGCATTTCACTCGTCAGTTCATGCGCTTTGCGATGCCGCTTAGCCCAATAAGCTATCTGAAATTGGAGCGACGTATATTGAACAAATGTGATAGAATTTCGCTGAATTCTTATATTAACCAAAATATAAAATGATCTGATCGGGTCTCTGATTGCCCTATCATAGAAGTTTAATAGTGCATTTTACTCGCCATTCCACGCGCTTTAAGATGCCGCCTAGCCCAGTGCGCTATCTGAAATAGGAGCAACGTAAGTTGAACGAATGTGACAGAATTACGCTGATTTGTTATATTAACCGTAATATAAAATGATCTAATCGGGTCTCTGTTTGCCTTATCCTAGAAGTTTAATAGTACATTTTACTCGCCATTTCATGCGCTTTGAGATGCCTCTTAGCCCAATACGCTATCTGAAATAGGAGCGACGTAAATTGAACAAATGTGATAGAATTTTGCTGAATTCTTATATTAACCAAAATATAAAATGATCTAATCCGGTCTCTGTTTGCCCTACCCTAGAAGTTTAATACTGCATTTTACTCGTCAATTCATGCGCTTTGCGATGCCGCTTAGCCCAATAAGCTATCTGAAATAGGAGCGACGTAAATTGAACAAATGTGATAGAATTTCGCTGAATTCTTATATTAACCAAAATATAAAATGATCTAATCGGGTCTCTGATTGCCCTATCATAGAAGTTTAACAGTGCATTTTACTCGCCATTCCACGCGCTTTAAGTTGCCGCCTAGCCCAGCACGCTATCTGAAATAGGAGCTACGTAAGTTGAACAAATGTCACAGAATTACGCTGAATTCTTATATTAACCGTAATATAAAATGATCTAGTCGGGTCTCTGTTTGCCTTATCCTAGAATTTAATGGTGCATCTTGCTCGCCATTTCATGCGCATTGAGATGCCGCTTAGCCCAGTACACTATCTGAAATAGGAGCGACGTAAATTGAAAAAATGTGATAGAATTTCGCTGAATTCTTATATTAACCAAAATATAAAATGATCTAATGGGGTCTCTGTTTGCCCTACCCTAGAAGTTTAATAGTAAATTTTACTCGCCATTTCTTGCGCTTTGAGATGCCGCTTAGCCCAATACGCTATCTGAAATAGGAGCGACGTAAAATGAACAAATGTGATAGGTTTTCGCTGAATTCTTAAATTAACCATAATATAAAATTATCTAATCGGGTCTATATGTGCCCAACCCTAGAAGCTTAATAGTGCATTTTACTCGCCATTTCTTGCGCTTTGAGATGCCGCTTAGCCCAATACGCTATCTGAAATAGGAGCGACGTAAATTGAACAAATGTGATAGAATTTCCCTGAAATGTTATAGTAAACAAAATATAAAATGATCTATTCGTAACTCTGACTGCCCTAGCATAGAAGTTTAGAAGTCCATTTTACTCGCCCTTCCACGCGCTTTAAGATGCCGCCTAGCCCAGTACGCTATCTGAAATAGGAGCGACGTTAGTTGAACAAATGTGATAGAATTACGCTGAATTCTTATATTAACCAAAATATAAAATGATCTAATCGGGTCTCTGATTGCCCTATCATAGAAGTTTAACAGTGCATTTTACTCGCCATTCCACGCGCTTTAAGTTGCCGCCTAGCCCAGCACGCTATCTGAAATAGGAGCTACGTAAGTTGAACAAATGTCACAGAATTACGCTGAATTCTTATATTAACCGTAATATAAAATGATCTAATCGGGTCTCTGTTTGCCTTATCCTAGAAGTTTAATTGTGCATTTTACTCGCCATTTCTTGCGCTTTGAGATGCCGCTTAGCCCAGTACGCTATCTGAAATAGGAGCGACGTAAATTGAACAAATGTGATAGAATTTCGCTGAATTCTTAAATTAACCATAATATGAAATGACCTAATCGGGTCTCTGTTTGCCCTACCCTAGAAGTTTAATAGTGCATTTTACTCGCCATTTCTTGCGCTTTGAGATGCCGCTTAGCACAAGTCGCTATCTGAAATAGGAGCGATGTAAATTGAACAAATGTGATAGAATTTCGCTGAATTCTTATATTAGCCTTAATGTAAAATGATCTAATCGGGTCTTTGTTCGCCCTACCCAAGAAGTTTAATAGTGCATTTCACTCGTCAGTTCATGCGCTTTGCGATGCCGCTTAGCCCAATAAGCTATCTGAAATTGGAGCGACGTATATTGAACAAATGTGATAGAATTTCGCTGAATTCTTATATTAACCAAAATATAAAATGATCTGATCGGGTCTCTGATTGCCCTATCATAGAAGTTTAATAGTGCATTTTACTCGCCATTCCACGCGCTTTAAGATGCCGCCTAGCCCAGTGCGCTATCTGAAATAGGAGCTACGTAAGTTGAACAAATGTCACAGAATTACGCTGAATTCTTATATTAACCGTAATATAAAATGATCTAATCGGGTCTCTGTTTGCCTTATCCTAGAAGTTTAATTGTGCATTTTACTCGCCATTTCTTGCGCTTTGAGATGCCGCTTAGCCCAGTACGCTATGTGAAATAGGAGCGACGTAAATTGAACAAATGTGATAGAATTTCGCTGAATTCTTAAATTAACCATAATATGAAATGACCTAATCGGGTCTCTGTTTGCCCTACCCTAGAAGTTTAATAGTGCATTTTACTCGCCATTTCATGCGCTTTGAGATGCCGCTTAGCACAAGTCGCTATCTGAAATAGGAGCGATGTAAATTGAACAAATGTGATAGAATTTCGCTGAATTCTTATATTAACCTTAATGTAAAATGATCTAATCGGGTCTTTGTTCGCCCTACCCAAGAAGTTTAATAGTGCATTTCACTCGTCAGTTCATGCGCTTTGCGATGCCGCTTAGCCCAATAAGCTATCTGAAATTGGAGCGACGTATATTGAACAAATGTGATAGAATTTCGCTGAATTCTTATATTAACCAAAATATAAAATGATCTGATCGGGTCTCTGATTGCCCTATCATAGAAGTTTAATAGTGCATTTTACTCGCCATTCCACGCGCTTTAAGATGCCGCCTAGCCCAGTGCGCTATCTGAAATAGGAGCAACGTAAGTTGAACGAATGTGACAGAATTACGCTGATTTGTTATATTAACCGTAATATAAAATGATCTAATCGGGTCTCTGTTTGCCTTATCCTAGAAGTTTAATAGTACATTTTACTCGCCATTTCATGCGCTTTGAGATGCCTCTTAGCCCAATACGCTATCTGAAATAGGAGCGACGTAAATTGAACAAATGTGATAGAATTTTGCTGAATTCTTATATTAACCAAAATATAAAATGATCTAATCCGGTCTCTGTTTGCCCTACCCTAGAAGTTTAATACTGCATTTTACTCGTCAATTCATGCGCTTTGCGATGCCGCTTAGCCCAATAAGCTATCTGAAATAGGAGCGACGTAAATTGAACAAATGTGATAGAATTTCGCTGAATTCTTATTTTAACCTTAATGTAAAATGATCTAATCGGGTCTTTGTTCGCCCTACCCTAGAAGTTTAACAGTGAATTTCACTCGTCTTTCATGCGCTCTGAGTTGCCGCTTAGCCCAATAAGCTATCTGAAATAGGAGCGACGTAAATTGAACAAATGTGATAGAACTTCGCTGAATTCTTATATTAACCAAAATATAAAATGATCTAATCCGGTCTCTGTTTGCCCTACCCTAGAAGTTTAATACTGCATTTTACTCGTCAATTCATGCGCTTTGAGATGCCGCTTAGCCCAATACGCTATCTGAAATAGGAGCGACGCAAATTGAACAAATGTGATAGAATTTCGCTGAATTCTTATATTAACCAAAATATAAAATGATCTAATCGGGTCTCTGATTGTCCTATCATAGAAGATTAATAGTGCATTTTACTCGCCATTCCACGCGCTTTAGGATGCCGCCCAGCCCAGTATGCTATCTGAAATAGGAAGGACGTAAATTGAACAAATGTGATAGAATTTTGCTGATTCTTAAATTAACCATAATATAAAATGATCTAATCGGGTCTCTGATTGCCCTACCCTAGAAGTTTAATAGTGCATTTTACTCGTCATTTCATGCGCTTTGAGATGCCGCTTAGCCCAATTAGCTGTCTGAAATAGGAGCGACGTAAATTGAACAAATGTGATAGAAGTTCCCTGAATACTTACATTAACCTTAATGTAAAATGATCTAATCGGGTCTCTGTTCGCCCTGCCCTAGAAGTTTAATAGTGCATTTTACTCGTCATTTCATGCGCTTTGAGATGCCGCTTAGCCCAATACGCTATCGGAAATAGGAGCGACGTAAAATGAACAAATGTGATAGGATTTCGCTGAATTCTTAAATTAACCATAATATAAAATGATCTAATCGGGTCTCTATGAGCCCAACCCTAGAAGCTTAATAGTGCATTTTACTCGCCCTTTCGTGCGCTGTGAAATGCCGCTTAGCCCAATACGCTATCTGAAATAGGAGCGACGTAAATTGAACAAATGTGATAGAATTTCGCTGAATCCTTATATTAACCGTAATATAAAATGGTCTAATCGGGTCTCCGTTTGCCTTATCCTAGAAGTTTAATAGTGCATTTTACTCGCCATTCCACGCGCTTTAAGATACCGCGTAACCCAGTACGCTATCTGAAATAGGAGCGACGTAAATTGAACAAATGTGATAGAATTTTGCTGAATTCTTTTATTTACTATAATGTTAAATCATCTGATCGGGTCTCTGTTCGACCTAGCGCACAAGCTTAATAGTGCATTTTATTCGTCATTTCATGCGCTTTGAGATGCCGCTTAGCCCAATACGCTATCTGAAATAGGAGCGACGCAAATTGAACAAATGTGATAGAATTTCGCTGAATTCTTATATTAACCAAAATATAAAATGATCTAATCGGGTCTCTGATTGCCCTATCATACAAGATTAATAGTGCATTTTACTCGCCATTCCACGCGCTTTAAGATGCCGCCCAGCCCAGTATGCTATCTGAAATAGGAAGGACGTAAATTGAACAAATGTGATAGAATTTTGCTGAATTCTTAAATTAACCATAATATAAAATGATCTAATCGGGTCTCTGTTCGCCCTGCCCTAGGAGTTTAATAGTGCATTTTACTCGTCATTTCATGCGCTTTGAGATGCCGCTTAGCCCAATACGCTATCGGAAATAGGAGCGACGTAAAATGAACAAATGTGATAGGATTTCGCTGAATTCTTAAATTAACCATAATATAAAATGATCTAATCGGGTCTCTATGTGCCCAACCCTAGAAGCTTAATAGTGCATTTTACTCGCCCTTTCGTGCGCTGTGAGATGCCGCTTAGCCCAATACGCTATCTGAAATAGGAGCGACGTAAATTGAACAAATGTGATAGAATTTCGCTGAATTCTTAAATTAACCATAATATAAAATGATCTAATGGGGTCTCTGTTTGCCCTACCCTAGAAGTTTAATAGTGCATTTTACTCGCCATTCCAGGCGGTTTAAGCTGCCGCCTAGCCCAGTACGCTATCTGAAATAGGAGCTACGTAACTTGAACAAATGTGACAGAATTACGCTAAATTCTTATATTAACCGTAATATAAAATGATCTAATCGGGTCTCAGTTTGCCTTATCCTAGAAGTATAATAGTGGATTTTACTCGCCATTTCATGCGCTTTGAGATGCCGCTTAGCCCAATAAGCTATCTGAAATAGGAGCGATGTAACTTGAACAAATGTGATAGAATTTCGCTGAATTCTTAAATTAACCATAATATGAAATGACCTAATCGGGTCTCTGTTTGCCCTACCCTAGAAGTTTAATAGAGCATTTTACTCGTCATTTCATACGCTTTGAGATGCCGCCTAGCCCAGTACGCTATCTGAAATAGGAGCGACGTAAATTGAACAAATGTGATAGAATTTCCCTGAAATCTTATATTAACCGTAATATAAAATGATCTAATCGGGTCTCTGTTTGCATTACCCGAGAAGTTTAATAGTGCATTTTACTCGCCCTTCCACGCGCTTTAAGATGCCGCCTAGCGCAGTACGCTATCTGAAATAGGAGCGACGTTAGTTGAAGGAATGTGATAGAATTACGCTGAATTCTTATATTAACCGTAATATGAAATGATCTATTCGGGTCTCTGTTCGCCCTACCCTAGAGGTTAATAGTGCATTTCACTCGTCATTCCATGTGCTTTGAGATGCCGCTTAGCCCAATACGCTATCTGAAATAGGAGCGACGTAAATTGAACAAATGTGATAGAATTTCGCTGAATTCCTATATTAACCAAAATATAAAATGATCTAATCGGGTCTCTGATTGCCCTATCATAGATGTTTAAGAGTGCATTTTACTCGCCATTCCACCCGCTTTGAGATGCCGCCTAGCCCAGTACGCTATTTGAAATAGGAGCGACGTAAGTTGAACAAATGTGATAGAATTTCCCTGAAATCTTATATTAAAGAAAATATAAAATGATCTAAACGGGACTCTGATCGCCCTATCATAGAAGTTTAGTAGTGCATTTTACTCGCCCTTCCACGCGCTTTAAGATACCGCGTAGCCCAGCACGCTATCTGAAATAGGAGCGACGTAAATTGAACAAATGTGATAGAATTTTGCTGAAGTCTTAAATTAACCGTAATATAAAATGATGTAATCGGGTCTCTGTTCGCCCTACCCAAGAAGTTTAATAGTACATTTCTCTCGTCATTTCATGCGCTTTGAGATGCCGCTTATCCTAATAGCTATCTGAAATAGGAGCGACGTAAATTGAACAAATGTGATAGAATTTCGCTGAATTCTTATATTAACCAAAATATAAAATGATCTAATCGGGTCTCTGATTGCCCTATCATAGAAGTTTGATAGTGCATTTTACTCGCCATTCCACGCGCTTTAAGTTGCCGCCTAGCCCAGCACGCTATCCGAAATAGGAGCTACGTAAGTTGAACAAATGTCACAGAATTACGCTGAATTCTTATATTAACCGTAATATAAAATGATCTAATCGGGTTTCTGTTTGCCTTATCCTAGAAGTTTAATAGTGCATTTTACTCGCCATTTCTTGCGCTTTGAGATGACGCTTAGCACAAGTCGCTATATGAAATAGGAGCGACGTAAATTGAACAAATGTGATAGAATTTCGCTGAATTCTTATATTAACCAAAATATAAAATGATCTAATCGGGTCTCTGATTGCGCTATCATAGAAGTTTGATAGTGCATTTTACTCGCCATTCCACGCGCTTTAAGTTGCCGCCTAGCCCAGCACGCTATCCGAAATAGGAGCTACGTAAGTTGAACAAATGTCACAGAATTACGCTGAATTCTTATATTAACCGTAATATAAAATGATCTAATCGGGTTTCTGTTTGCCTTATCCTAGAAGTTTAATAGTGCATTTTACTCGCCATTTCATGCGCTTTGAGATGCCGCTTAGCCCAATAAGCTATCTGAAATAGGAGCGACGTAAATTGAACAAATGTGATAGAATTTTTCTGAATTCTTAAATAAACCATAATATGAAATGATCTAATCGGGTCTCTGTTTGCCCTACCCTAGAAGTTTAACAGTGCATTTTAGTCGCCATTTCATGCGCTTTGAGATGCCGCTTAGCCCAATAAGCTATCTGAAATAGGAGCGACGTAAATTGAACAAATGTGATAGAATTTCGCTGAATTCTTATATTAACCAAAATATAAAATGATCTAATCGGGTCTCTGATTGCCCTATCATAGAAGTTTAACAGTGCATTTCACTCGCCATTCCACGCGCTTTAAGTTGCCGCCTAGCCCAGCACGCTATCTGAAATAGGAGCTACGTAAGTTGAACAAATGTCACAGAATTACGCTGAATTCTTATATTAACCGTAATATAAAATGATCTATTCGGGTGTCTGTTCGCCCTACCCTAGAAGTTTAATAGTGCATTTCACTCGCCATTCCATGCGCTTTGAGATGCCGCTTAGCCCAATACGCTATCTGAAATAGGAGCGACGTAAATTGAACAAATGTGATAGAATTTCGCTGAATTCTTATATTATACAAAATATAAAATGATCTAATCGGGTCTCTGATTGCCCTACCCTAGATGTTTAATAGTGCATTTTACTCGCCATTTCATGCGCTTTGAGATGCCGCTTAGCCTAATACGCTATCTGAAATAGGAGCGACGTAAATTAAACAAATGTGATAGAATTTCGCTGAATTCTTATATTAACCAAAATATAAAATGATCTAATCGGGTCTCTGATTGCCCTATCATAGAAGTTTAACAGTGCATTTTACTCGCCATTCCACGCGCTTTAAGTTGCCGCCTAGCCCAGCACGCTATCTGAAATAGGAGCTACGTAAGTTGAACAAATGTCACAGAATTACGCTGAATTCTTATATTAACCGTAATATAAAATGATCTAATCGGGTCTCTGTTTGCCTTATCCTAGAAGTTTAATTGTGCATTTTACTCGCCATTTCTTGCGCTTTGAGATGCCGCTTAGCCCAGTACGCTATGTGAAATAGGAGCGACGTAAATTGAACAAATGTGATAGAATTTCGCTGAATTCTTAAATTAACCATAATATGAAATGACCTAATCGGGTCTCTGTTTGCCCTACCCTAGAAGTTTAATAGTGCATTTTACTCGCCATTTCTTGCGCTTTGAGATGCCGCTTAGCACAAGTCGCTATCTGAAATAGGAGCGATGTAAATTGAACAAATGTGATAGAATTTCGCTGAATTCTTATATTAACCTTAATGTAAAATGATCTTATCGGGTCTTTGTTCGCCCTACCCAAGAAGTTTAATAGTGCATTTCACTCGTCAGTTCATGCGCTTTGCGATGCCGCTTAGCCCAATAAGCTATCTGAAATTGGAGCGACGTATATTGAACAAATGTGATAGAATTTCGCTGAATTCTTATATTAACCAAAATATAAAATGATCTGATCGGGTCTCTGATTGCCCTATCATAGAAGTTTAATAGTGCATTTTACTCGCCATTCCACGCGCTTTAAGATGCCGCCTAGCCCAGTGCGCTATCTGAAATAGGAGCAACGTAAGTTGAACGAATGTGACAGAATTACGCTGATTTGTTATATTAACCGAAATATAAAATGATCTAATCGGGTCTCTGTTTGCCTTATCCTAGAAGTTTAATAGTACATTTTACTCGCCATTTCATGCGCTTTGAGATGCCTCTTAGCCCAATACGCTATCTGAAATAGGAGCGACGTAAATTGAACAAATGTGATAGAATTTTGCTGAATTCTTATATTAACCAAAATATAAAATGATCTAATCCGGTCTCTGTTTGCCCTACCCTAGAAGTTTAATACTGCATTTTACTCGTCAATTCATGCGCTTTGCGATGCCGCTTAGCCCAATAAGCTATCTGAAATAGGAGCGACGTAAATTGAACAAATGTGATAGAATTTCGCTGAATTCTTATATTAACCAAAATATAAAATGATCTAATCGGGTCTCTGATTGCCCTATCATAGAAGTTTAACAGTGCATTTTACTCGCCATTCCACGCGCTTTAAGTTGCCGCCTAGCCCAGCACGCTATCTGAAATAGGAGCTACGTAAGTTGAACAAATGTCACAGAATTACGCTGAATTCTTATATTAACCGTAATATAAAATGATCTAGTCGGGTCTCTGTTTGCCTTATCCTAGAATTTAATGGTGCATCTTGCTCGCCATTTCATGCGCATTGAGATGCCGCTTAGCCCAGTACACTATCTGAAATAGGAGCGACGTAAATTGAAAAAATGTGATAGAATTTCGCTGAATTCTTATATTAACCAAAATATAAAATGATCTAATGGGGTCTCTGTTTGCCCTACCCTAGAAGTTTAATAGTAAATTTTACTCGCCATTTCTTGCGCTTTGAGATGCCGCTTAGCCCAATACGCTATCTGAAATAGGAGCGACGTAAAATGAACAAATGTGATAGGTTTTCGCTGAATTCTTAAATTAACCATAATATAAAATTATCTAATCAGGTCTATATGTGCCCAACCCTAGAAGCTTAATAGTGCATTTTTCTCGCCATTTCTTGCGCTTTGAGATGCCGCTTAGCCCAATACGCTATCTGAAATAGGAGCGACGTAAATTGAACAAATGTGATAGAATTTCCCTGAAATGTTATAGTAAACAAAATATAAAATGATCTATTCGTAACTCTGACTGCCCTAGCATAGAAGTTTAGAAGTCCATTTTACTCGCCCTTCCACGCGCTTTAAGATGCCGCCTAGCCCAGTACGCTATCTGAAATAGGAGCGACGTTAGTTGAACAAATGTGATAGAATTACGCTGAATTCTTATATTAACCAAAATATAAAATGATCTAATCGGGTCTCTGATTGCCCTATCATAGAAGTTTAACAGTGCATTTTACTCGCCATTCCACGCGCTTTAAGTTGCCGCCTAGCCCAGCACGCTATCTGAAATAGGAGCTACGTAAGTTGAACAAATGTCACAGAATTACGCTGAATTCTTATATTAACCGTAATATAAAATGATCTAATCGGGTCTCTGTTTGCCTTATCCTAGAAGTTTAATTGTGCATTTTACTCGCCATTTCTTGCGCTTTGAGATGCCGCTTAGCCCAGTACGCTATCTGAAATAGGAGCGACGTAAATTGAACAAATGTGATAGAATTTCGCTGAATTCTTAAATTAACCATAATATGAAATGACCTAATCGGGTCTCTGTTTGCCCTACCCTAGAAGTTTAATAGTGCATTTTACTCGCCATTTCTTGCGCTTTGAGATGCCGCTTAGCACAAGTCGCTATCTGAAATAGGAGCGATGTAAATTGAACAAATGTGATAGAATTTCGCTGAATTCATATATTAGCCTTAATGTAAAATGATCTAATCGGGTCTTTGTTCGCCCTACCCAAGAAGTTTAATAGTGCATTTCACTCGTCAGTTCATGCGCTTTGCGATGCCGCTTAGCCCAATAAGCTATCTGAAATTGGAGCGACGTATATTGAACAAATGTGATAGAATTTCGCTGAATTCTTATATTAACCAAAATATAAAATGATCTGATCGGGTCTCTGATTGCCCTATCATAGAAGTTTAATAGTGCATTTTACTCGCCATTCCACGCGCTTTAAGATGCCGCCTAGCCCAGTGCGCTATCTGAAATAGGAGCTACGTAAGTTGAACAAATGTCACAGAATTACGCTGAATTCTTATATTAACCGTAATATAAAATGATCTAATCGGGTCTCTGTTTGCCTTATCCTAGAAGTTTAATTGTGCATTTTACTCGCCATTTCTTGCGCTTTGAGATGCCGCTTAGCCCAGTACGCTATGTGAAATAGGAGCGACGTAAATTGAACAAATGTGATAGAATTTCGCTGAATTCTTAAATTAACCATAATATGAAATGACCTAATCGGGTCTCTGTTTGCCCTACCCTAGAAGTTTAATAGTGCATTTTACTCGCCATTTCTTGCGCTTTGAGATGCCGCTTAGCACAAGTCGCTATCTGAAATAGGAGCGATGTAAATTGAACAAATGTGATAGAATTTCGCTGAATTCTTATATTAACCTTAATGTAAAATGATCTAATCGGGTCTTTGTTCGCCCTACCCAAGAAGTTTAATAGTGCATTTCACTCGTCAGTTCATGCGCTTTGCGATGCCGCTTAGCCCAATAAGCTATCTGAAATTGGAGCGACGTATATTGAACAAATGTGATAGAATTTCGCTGAATTCTTATATTAACCAAAATATAAAATGATCTGATCGGGTCTCTGATTGCCCTATCATAGAAGTTTAATAGTGCATTTTACTCGCCATTCCACGCGCTTTAAGATGCCGCCTAGCCCAGTGCGCTATCTGAAATAGGAGCAACGTAAGTTGAACGAATGTGACAGAATTACGCTGATTTCTTATATTAACCGTAATATAAAATGATCTAATCGGGTCTCTGTTTGCCTTATCCTAGAAGTTTAATAGTACATTTTACTCGCCATTTCATGCGCTTTGAGATGCCTCTTAGCCCAATACGCTATCTGAAATAGGAGCGACGTAAATTGAACAAATGTGATAGAATTTTGCTGAATTCTTATATTAACCAAAATATAAAATGATCTAATCCGGTCTCTGTTTGCCCTACCCTAGAAGTTTAATACTGCATTTTACTCGTCAATTCATGCGCTTTGCGATGCCGCTTAGCCCAATAAGCTATCTGAAATAGGAGCGACGTAAATTGAACAAATGTGATAGAATTTCGCTGAATTCTTATATTAACCAAAATATAAAATGATCTAATCGGGTCTCTGATTGCCCTATCATAGAAGTTTAACAGTGCATTTTACTCGCCATTCCACGCGCTTTAAGTTGCCGCCTAGCCCAGCACGCTATCTGAAATAGGAGCTACGTAAGTTGAACAAATGTCACAGAATTACGCTGAATTCTTATATTAACCGTAATATAAAATGATCTAATCGGGTCTCTGTTTGCCTTATCCTAGAATTTAATGGTGCATCTTGCTCGCCATTTCATGCGCATTGAGATGCCGCTTAGCCCAGTACACTATCTGAAATAGGAGCGACGTAAATTGAAAAAATGTGATAGAATTTCGCTGAATTCTTATATTAACCAAAATATAAAATGATCTAATGGGGTCTCTGTTTGCCCTACCCTAGAAGTTTAATAGTAAATTTTACTCGCCATTTCTTGCGCTTTGAGATGCCGCTTAGCCCAATACGCTATCTGAAATAGGAGCGACGTAAAATGAACAAATGTGATAGGTTTTCGCTGAATTCTTAAATTAACCATAATATAAAATTATCTAATCAGGTCTATATGTGCCCAACCCTAGAAGCTTAATAGTGCATTTTACTCGCCATTTCTTGCGCTTTGAGATGCCGCTTAGCCCAATACGCTATCTGAAATAGGAGCGACGTAAATTGAACAAATGTGATAGAATTTCCCTGAAATGTTATAGTAAACAAAATATAAAATGATCTATTCGTAACTCTGACTGCCCTAGCATAGAAGTTTAGAAGTCCATTTTACTCGCCCTTCCACGCGCTTTAAGATGCCGCCTAGCCCAGTACGCTATCTGAAATAGGAGCGACGTTAGTTGAACAAATGTGATAGAATTACGCTGAATTCTTATATTAACCAAAATATAAAATGATCTAATCGGGTCTCTGATTGCCCTATCATAGAAGTTTAACAGTGCATTTTACTCGCCATTCCACGCGCTTTAAGTTGCCGCCTAGCCCAGCACGCTATCTGAAATAGGAGCTACGTAAGTTGAACAAATGTCACAGAATTACGCTGAATTCTTATATTAACCGTAATATAAAATGATCTAATCGGGTCTCTGTTTGCCTTATCCTAGAAGTTTAATTGTGCATTTTACTCGCCATTTCTTGCGCTTTGAGATGCCGCTTAGCCCAGTACGCTATCTGAAATAGGAGCGACGTAAATTGAACAAATGTGATAGAATTTCGCTGAATTCTTAAATTAACCATAATATGAAATGACCTAATCGGGTCTCTGTTTGCCCTACCCTAGAAGTTTAATAGTGCATTTTACTCGCCATTTCTTGCGCTTTGAGATGCCGCTTAGCACAAGTCGCTATCTGAAATAGGAGCGATGTAAATTGAACAAATGTGATAGAATTTCGCTGAATTCTTATATTAGCCTTAATGTAAAATGATCTAATCGGGTCTTTGTTCGCCCTACCCAAGAAGTTTAATAGTGCATTTCACTCGTCAGTTCATGCACTTTGCGATGCCGCTTAGCCCAATAAGCTATCTGAAATTGGAGCGACGTATATTGAACAAATGTGATAGAATTTCGCTGAATTCTTATATTAACCAAAATATAAAATGATCTGATCGGGTCTCTGATTGCCCTATCATAGAAGTTTAATAGTGCATTTTACTCGCCATTCCACGCGCTTTAAGATGCCGCCTAGCCCAGTGCGCTATCTGAAATAGGAGCAACGTAAGTTGAACGAATGTGACAGAATTACGCTGATTTCTTATATTAACCGTAATATAAAATGATCTAATCGGGTCTCTGTTTGCCTTATCCTAGAAGTTTAATAGTACATTTTACTCGCCATTTCATGCGCTTTGAGATGCCTCTTAGCCCAATACGCTATCTGAAATAGGAGCGACGTAAATTGAACAAATGTGATAGAATTTCTCTGAATTCTTATATTAACCAAAATATAAAATGATCTAATCCGGTCTCTGCTTGCCCCACCCTAGAAGTTTAATAGTGCATTTTACTCGCCCTTTCGTGCGCTTTGAGATGCCGCTTAGCCCAATACGCTATCTGAAATAGGAGCGACGTAAATTGAACAAATGTGATAGAATTTCGCTGGATTCTTATATTAACCAAAATATAAAATGAACTAATCGGGTCTCTGATTGCCCTATCATAGAAGTTTAATAGTGCATTTTACTCGCCAGTCCACGCGGTTTAAGTTGCCGCCTAGCCCAGTACGCTATCTGAAATAGGAGCTACGTAACTTGAACAAATGTGACAGAATTACGCTGAATTCTTATATTAACTGTAATATAAAATGATCTAATCGGGTCTCTGTTTGCCTTATCCGAGAAGTTTAATAGTGCATTTTACTCGCCATTCCACGCGCTTTAAGATGCCGCCTATCCGAGTACGCTTTCTGAAATAGGAGCGACGTAAGTTGAACAAATGTGATAGAATAACGCTGAATTCTTATATTAACCGTAATATAAAATGGTCTAATCGGGTCTCCGTTTGCCTTATCCTAGAAGTTTAATAGTGCATTTTACTCGCCAGTCCACGCGCTTTAAGATACCGCGTAGCCCAGTACGCTATCTGAAATAGGAGCGACGTAAATTGAACAAATGTGATAGAATTTTGCTGAATTCTTTTATTTACTATAATGTTAAATCATCTAATCGGGTCTCTGATCGCCCTCGCGCACAAGCTTAATAGTGCATTTTATTCGTCATTTCATGCGCTTTGAGATGCCGCTTAGCCCAATACGCTATCTGAAATAGGAGCGACGCAAATTGAACAAATGTGATAGAATTTCGCTGAATTCTTATATTAACCAAAATATAAAATGATCTAATCGGGTCTCTGATTGTCCTATCATACAAGATTAATAGTGCATTTTACTCGCCATTCCACGCGCTTTAAGATGCCGCCCAGCCCAGTATGCTATCTGAAATAGGAAGGACGTAAATTGAACAAATGTGATAGAATTTTGCTGAATTCTTAAATTAACCATAATATAAAATGATCTAATCGGGTCTCTGTTCGCCCTGCCCTAGAAGTTTAATAGTGCATTTTACTCGTCATTTCATGCGCTTTGAGATGCCGCTTAGCCCAATACGCTATCGGAAATAGGAGCGACGTAAAATGAACAAATGTGATAGGATTTCGCTGAATTCTTAAATTAACCATAATATAAAATGATCTAATCGGGTCTCTATGTGCCCAACCCTAGAAGCTTAATAGTGCATTTTACTCGCCCTTTCGTGCGCTGTGAGATGCCGCTTAGCCCAATACGCTATCTGAAATAGGAGCGACGTAAATTGAACAAATGTGATAGAATTTCGCTGAATTCTTAAATTAACCATAATATAAAATGATCTAATCGGGTCTCTGTTTGCCCTACCCTAGAAGTTTAATAGTGCATTTTACTCGCCATTCCAGGCGGTTTAAGCTGCCGCCTAGCCCAGTACGCTATCTGAAATAGGAGCTACGTAACTTGAACAAATGTGACAGAATTACGCTAAATTCTTATATTAACCGTAATATAAAATGATCTAATCGGGTCTCAGTTTGCCTTATCCTAGAAGTATAATAGTGGATTTTACTCGCCATTTCATGCGCTTTGAGATGCCGCTTAGCCCAATAAGCTATCTGAAATAGGAGCGATGTAACTTGAACAAATGTGATAGAATTTCGCTGAATTCTTAAATTAACCATAATATGAAATGACCTAATCGGGTCTCTGTTTGCCCTACCCTAGAAGTTTAATAGAGCATTTTACTCGTCATTTCATACGCTTTGAGATGCCGCCTAGCCCAGTACGCTATCTGAAATAGGAGCGACGTAAATTGAACAAATGTGATAGAATTTCCCTGAAATCTTATATTAACCGTAATATAAAATGATCTAATCGGGTCTCTGTTTGCATTACCCGAGAAGTTTAATAGTGCATTTTACTCGCCCTTCCACGCGCTTTAAGATGCCGCCTAGCGCAGTACGCTATCTGAAATAGGAGCGACGTTAGTTGAAGGAATGTGATAGAATTACGCTGAATTCTTATATTAACCGTAATATGAAATGATCTATTCGGGTCTCTGTTCGCCCTACCCTAGAGGTTAATAGTGCATTTCACTCGTCATTCCATGTGCTTTGAGATGCCGCTTAGCCCAATACGCTATCTGAAATAGGAGCGACGTAAATTGAACAAATGTGATAGAATTTCGCTGAATTCTTATATTAACCAAAATATAAAATGATCTAATCGGGTCTCTGATTGCCCTATCATAGATGTTTAAGAGTGCATTTTACTCGCCATTCCACCCGCTTTGAGATGCCGCCTAGCCCAGTACGCTATTTGAAATAGGAGCGACGTAAGTTGAACAAATGTGATAGAATTTCCCTGAAATCTTATATTAAAGAAAATATAAAATGATCTAAACGGGACTCTGATCGCCCTATCATAGAAGTTTAGTAGTGCATTTTACTCGCCCTTCCACGCGCTTTAAGATACCGCGTAGCCCAGCACGCTATCTGAAATAGGAGCGACGTAAATTGAACAAATGTGATAGAATTTTGCTGAAGTCTTAAATTAACCGTAATATAAAATGATGTAATCGGGTCTCTGTTCGCCCTACCCAAGAAGTTTAATAGTACATTTCTCTCGTCATTTCATGCGCTTTGAGATGCCGCTTATCCTAATAGCTATCTGAAATAGGAGCGACGTAAATTGAACAAATGTGATAGAATTTCGCTGAATTCTTATATTAACCAAAATATAAAATGATCTAATCGGGTCTCTGATTGCCCTATCATAGAAGTTTGATATTGCATTTTACTCGCCATTCCACGCGCTTTAAGTTGCCGCCTAGCCCAGCACGCTATCCGAAATAGGAGCTACGTAAGTTGAACAAATGTCACAGAATTACGCTGAATTCTTATATTAACCGTAATATAAAATGATCTAATCGGGTTTCTGTTTGCCTTATCCTAGAAGTTTAATAGTGCATTTTACTCGCCATTTCTTGCGCTTTGAGATGACGCTTAGCACAAGTCGCTATATGAAATAGGAGCGACGTAAATTGAACAAATGTGATAGAATTTCGCTGAATTCTTATATTAACCAAAATATAAAATGATCTAATCGGGTCTCTGATTGCGCTATCATAGAAGTTTGATAGTGCATTTTACTCGCCATTCCACGCGCTTTAAGTTGCCGCCTAGCCCAGCACGCTATCCGAAATAGGAGCTACGTAAGTTGAACAAATGTCACAGAATTACGCTGAATTCTTATATTAACCGTAATATAAAATGATCTAATCGGGTTTCTGTTTGCCTTATCCTAGAAGTTTAATAGTGCATTTTACTCGCCATTTCATGCGCTTTGAGATGCCGCTTAGCCCAATAAGCTATCTGAAATAGGAGCGACGTAAATTGAACAAATGTGATAGAATTTTTCTGAATTCTTAAATAAACCATAATATGAAATGATCTAATCGGGTCTCTGTTTGCCCTACCCTAGAAGTTTAACAGTGCATTTTAGTCGCCATTTCATGCGCTTTGAGATGCCGCTTAGCCCAATAAGCTATCTGAAATAGGAGCGACGTAAATTGAACAAATGTGATAGAATTTCGCTGAATTCTTATATTAACCAAAATCTAAAATGATCTAATCGGGTCTCTGATTGCCCTACCCTAGAAGTTTAATAGTGCATTTTACTCCCCATTTCATGCGCTTTGAGATGCCGCTTAGCCCAATACGCTATCTGAAATAGGAGCGACGTAAGTTAAACAAATGTGATAGAATTTCGCTGAATTCTTATATTAACCAAAATATAAAATGATCTAAGCGGGTCTCTGATTGCCCTATCATAGAAGCTTAATAGTGCATTTTACTCGCCATTCCACGCGCTTTAAGTTGCCGCCTAGCCCAGTACGCTATCTGAAATAGGAGCTACGTAAGTTGAACAAATGTCACAGAATTACGCTGAATTCTTATATTAACCGTAATATAAAATGATCTAATCGGGTCTCTGTTTGCCTTATCCTAGAAGTTTAATAGTGCATTTTACTCGTCAATTCATGCGCTTTGCGATGCCGCTTAGCCCAATAAGCTATCTGAAATAGGAGCGACGTAAATTGAACAAATGTGATAGAATTTCGCTGAATTGATAAATTAACCATAATATAAAATGATCTAATCGAGTCTCTGTTTGCCCTACCCTAGAAGTTTAATAGTGCATTTTACTCGCCATTCCGCGCGCTTTAAGATGCCGCTTAGCCCAATACGCTGTCTGAAATAGGAGCGACGTAAATTGAACAATTGTGATAGAATTTCGCTGAATTCTTATATTAACCAAAATATAAAATGATCTAATCGGGTCTCTGATTGCCCTATCATAGAAGTTTAATAGTGCATTTTACTCGCCATTCCACGCGCTTTATGTTGCCGCCTAGCCCAGCACGCTATCCGAAATAGGAGCTACGTAAGTTGAACAAATGTCACAGAATTACGCTGAATTCTTATATTAACCGTAATATAAAATGATCTAATCGGGTTTCTGTTTGCCTTATCCTAGAAGTTTAATAGTGCATTTTACTCGCCATTTCTTGCGCTTTGAGATGACGCTTAGCACAAGTCGCTATCTGAAATAGGAGCGACGTAAATTGAACAAATGTGATAGAATTTCGCTGAATTCTTATATTAACCGTAATATAAAATGATCTAATCGGGTCTCTGTTTGCCTTACCCTAGAAGTTTAATAGTGCATATTACTCGCCATTTCATGCGCTTTGAGATGCCGCTTAGCCCAATATGCTATCTGATATAGGAGCGACGTAAATTGAACAAATGCGATAGAATTACGCTGAATTCTTATATTAACCAAAATATAAAATGATCTAATCGGGTCTCTGATTGCCCTATCATAGAAGATTAATAGTGCATTTTACTCGCCATTCCACGCGCTTTAAGATGCCGCCTAGCCCAGTATGCTATCTGAAATAGGAACGACGTAAATTGAACAAATGTAATAGAATTTTGCTGAATTCTTAAATTAACCATAATATAAAATCATCTGATCGGGTCTCTGATTGCCTTACCCTAGAAGTTTAATAGTGCATTTTACTCGCCAATCCACGCGATTTAAGATGCCGCCTAGCCCAGTACGCTATCTGAAATAGGAACGACGTAAATTGAACAAATGTGATAGAATTTTGCTGAATTCTTAAATTAACCATGATATAAAATGATCTAATCGGGTCTCTGTTTGCCATACCCTAGAAGTTTAATAGTGGATTTTGCTCGCCATTTCATGCGCTTTGAGATGCCGCTTAGCCCAATAGGCTATCTGAAATAGGAGCGACGTAAATTGAACAAATGTGATAGAATTTCCCTGAAATCTTATATTAACCTTAATGTAAAATGATCTAATCGGGTCTCTGTTCGCCCTACCCTAGAAGTTGAATAGTGCATTTCACTCGCCATTTCATGCGCTTTGAGATGCCGCATAGCCCAGTACGCTATCTGAAATAGGAACGACGTAAATTGAACAAATGTGATAGAATTTCGTTGAATTCTTAAATTAACCATAATATACAATGATCTAATCGGGTCTCTGTTCGCCCTAGCCTAGACGTTTATTGGGCATTCTATTCACCATTTCATGCGCTTTGAGATGCCGCTTAGCCCAATACGCTATCTGGAATTGGAGCGACGTAAATTGAACAAACGTGATAGGATTTCGCTGAATTCTTATATTAACCAAAATATAAAATGATCTAATCGGGTCTCTGATTGCCCTATCATAGAAGGCTAATAGTGCATTTTACTCGCTATTCCACGCGCTTTAAGATGCCGGCTAGCCCAGTAGGCTATCTGAAATAGGAGTGACGTAAATTGAACAAATGTAATAGAATATCGGTGAAATCTTATATTAACCTTAATGTAAAATGATCTAATCGGGTCTCTGTTCGCCTTACCATAGAAGTCTAATGGTGCATTTGACTCGCCATTTCATGCGCTTTGAGATGCCGCTTAGCCCAATACGCTATCTGAAATAGGAGCGACGTAAGTTGAACAAATGTGATAGAATTTCGCTGAATTCTTTTATTAACCAAAATATAAAATGATCTAATCGGGTCTCTGATTGCCCTACCCTAGAAGTTTAGTAGTGCATTTTACTCGCCATTTCATGCGCTTTGAGGTGCCGCTTAGCCCAATACGCTATCTGAAATATGAGCGACGTAAATTGAACAAATGTGATAGAATTTCGCTGAATTCTTATATTAACCTTAATGTAAAATGATCTAATCGGGTCTCTGTTCGCCCTATCATAGAACTTTAATAGTGCATTTTATTCGCCATTTCATACGCTTTGAGATGTCGCTTAGCCCAATACGCTATCTGAAATAGGAGCGATGTAAATTGAACAAATGTGATAGAATTTCGCTGAATTCATATATTGACCATAATGTAAAATGATCTAATCGGGTCTCCGTTCGCCCTAGCCTAGAAGTTTAATGGTGCATTTTATTCGCCATTTCATGCGCTTTGAGTTGCCGCTTAGCCCAATACGCTATCTGAAATAGGAGCGACGTAAATTGAACAAATGTGATAGAATTTCCCTGAAATCTTATATTGAACAAAATATAAAATGATCTAATTGGGGCTCTGATTGCCCTATCATTGAAGTTTAGTAGTGCATTTTACTCGCCCTTCCAGGCGCTTTAAGATACCGTCTAGCCCAATACGCTATCTGAAATAGGAGCGACGTAAATTGAACAAATGTGATAGAATTTCCCTGAAATCTTATATTGAACAAAATATAAAATGATCTAATTGGGGCTCTGATTGCCCTATCATAGAAGTTTAGTAGAGCATTTTACTCGCCATTCCACGTGCTTTAAGATATCGCCTAGCCCAGTACGCTATCTGAAATAGGAGCGACGTAAGTTGAACAAATGTGATAGAATTACGCTGAATTCTTATATTAACCGTAATATAAAATGATCTAACCGGGTCTCTGTTTGAATTATCCTAGAAGTTTGACAGTGCATTTCACTCGCCATTTCATGCGCTTTGAGATGCCGCTTAGCCCAATACGCTATCTGAAATAGGAGCGACGTAAATTGAACAAATGTGATAGAATTTCGCTGAATCCTTATATTAACCAAAATATAAAATGATCTAATCGGGTCTCTGATTGCCCTATCATAGAAGTTTAATAGTGCATTTTACTCGCCATTCCACGCGCTTTGAGATGACGCCTAGCCCAGTACGCTATCTGAAATAGGAGCGACGTAAATTGAACAAATGTGATAGAATTTCGCTGAATCCTTATATTAACCAAAATATAAAATGATCTAATCGGGTCTCTTATTGCCCTATCATAGAAGTTTCATAGGGTATTTTACTCGCCATTCCACGCGCTTTAAGATGCCGCCTAGCCCAGTACGCTATCTGAAATAGGAAGGACGAAAATTGAACAAGTGTGATAGAATTTCGTTGAATTCTTAAATTAACCATAATATAAAATGATCAAATCGGGTCTCTGTCTGCCATACCCTAGAAGTTTAATAGTGCATTTTATTCGCCATTTCATGCGCTTCGAGATGCCGCTTAGCACAATACGCTATCTGAAATATCAGCGACGTAAATTGAACAAATGTGATAGAATTTCGCTGAATTCTTAAATTAACCATAACATAAAATGATCTAATCGGGTCTCTGCTTGCCCTACCCTAGAAGTTTAATAGTGCATTTTACTCCTCACTTCATGCGCTTTGAGAAGCCGCTTAGCCCAATACGCTATCTGAAATAGGAGCGACGTAAATTGAACAAATGTGATAGAATTTTGCTGAATTCTTAAATTAACCATAATATAAAATGATCTAATCGGGTCTCTGTTTGCCCTATCCTAGAAGTTTAATAGTGCATTTTACTTGCCATTTCATGCGCTTTGAGATGCCGCTTAGCCCAATACGCTACCTGAAATAGCAGCGACGTAAATTGAACAAATGTGATAGAATCACGCTGCATTCTTATATTAACCGTAATATAAAATGATCTAATCGGGTCTCTGTTTGCCCTAGCCTAGAAGTTTAACAGTGCATTTTACTCGTCATTTCATGCGTTTGAGATGCCGCTTAGCCTAATACGCTATCTGAAATTGGAGCGATATAAGTTGAACAAATGTGATAGAATTTCGCTGAATTCTTTTATTAATCATAATGTAAAATGATCTAATCGGATCTCTGTCCGCCCGAGTCTAGAACTTTAATAGTGCATTTTATTCGCCATTTCATACGCTTTGAATGCCGCTTTGTCCAATACGCTATCTGAAATAGGAGCGACGTAAATTGAACAAATGTGATAGAATTTCACTGAATTCTTATATTAACCAAAATAAAAAATGATCTAATCGGGTCTCTGATTGCCCTAGCATAGAAGTTTAATAGTGCATTTTACGAGCAATTTCTTGCGCTTTGAGATGCAGCTTAGCCCAATACGCTATCTGAAATAGGAGCGACGTAAATTGAACAAATGTGATAGAATTTCGCTGAATTCTTATTTTAACCTTAATGTAAAATGATCTAATCGGGTCTTTGTTCGCCCTACCCTAGAAGTTTAACAGTGAATTTCACTCGTCTTTCATGCGCTCTGAGTTGCCGCTTAGCCCAATAAGCTATCTGAAATAGGAGCGACGTAAATTGAACAAATGTGATAGAACTTCGCTGAATTCTTATATTAACCGTAATATAAAATGATCTGATCGGGTCTCTGCTTGCCCCACCCTAGAAGTTTAATAGTGCATTTTACTCGCCCTTTCGTGCGCTTTGAGATGCCGCTTAGCCCAATACGCTATCTGAAATAGGAGCGACGTAAATTGAACAAATGTGATAGAATTTCGCTGGATTCTTATATTAACCAAAATATAAAATGAACTAATCGGGTCTCTGATTGCCCTATCATAGAAGTTTAATAGTGCATTTTACTCGCCAGTCCACGCGGTTTAAGTTGCCGCCTAGCCCAGTACGCTATCTGAAATAGGAGCTACGTAACTTGAACAAATGTGACAGAATTACGCTGAATTCTTATATTAACTGTAATATAAAATGATCTAATCGGGTCTCTGTTTGCCTTATCCGAGAAGTTTAATAGTGCATTTTACTCGCCATTCCACGCGCTTTAAGATGCCGCCTATCCGAGTACGCTTTCTGAAATAGGAGCGACGTAAGTTGAACAAATGTGATAGAATAACGCTGAATTCTTATATTAACCGTAATATAAAATGGTCTAATCGGGTCTCCGTTTGCCTTATCCTAGAAGTTTAATAGTGCATTTTACTCGCCAGTCCACGCGCTTTAAGATACCGCGTAGCCCAGTACGCTATCTGAAATAGGAGCGACGTAAATTGAACAAATGTGATAGAATTTTGCTGAATTCTTTTATTTACTATAATGTTAAATCATCTAATCGGGTCTCTGATCGCCCTCGCGCACAAGCTTAATAGTGCATTTCATTCGTCATTTCATGCGCTTTGAGATGCCGCTTAGCCCAATACGCTATCTGAAATAGGAGCGACGCAAATTGAACAAATGTGATAGAATTTCGCTGAATTCTTATATTAACCAAAATATAAAATGATCTAATCGGGTCTCTGATTGTCCTATCATAGAAGATTAATAGTGCATTTTACTCGCCATTCCACGCGCTTTAGGATGCCGCCCAGCCCAGTATGCTATCTGAAATAGGAAGGACGTAAATTGAACAAATGTGATAGAATTTTGCTGAATTCTTAAATTAACCATAATATAAAATGATCTAATCGGGTCTCTGATTGCCCTACCCTAGAAGTTTAATAGTGCATTTTACTCGTCATTTCATGCGCTTTGAGATGCCGCTTAGCCCAATTAGCTGTCTGAAATAGGAGCGACGTAAATTGAACAAATGTGATAGAAGTTCCCTGAATACTTACATTAACCTTAATGTAAAATGATCTAATCGGGTCTCTGTTCGCCCTGCCCTAGAAGTTTAATAGTGCATTTTACTCGTCATTTCATGCGCTTTGAGATGCCGCTTAGCCCAATACGCTATCGGAAATAGGAGCGACGTAAAATGAACAAATGTGATAGGATTTCGCTGAATTCTTAAATTAACCATAATATAAAATGATCTAATCGGGTCTCTATGTGCCCAACCCTAGAAGCTTAATAGTGCATTTTACTCGCCCTTTCGTGCGCTGTGAGATGCCGCTTAGCCCAATACGCTATCTGAAATAGGAGCGACGTAAATTGAACAAATGTGATAGAATTTCGCTGAATTCTTATATTAACCGTAATATAAAATGGTCTAATCGGGTCTCCGTTTGCCTTATCCTAGAAGTTTAATAGTGCATTTTACTCGCCATTCCACGCGCTTTAAGATACCGCGTAACCCAGTACGCTATCTGAAATAGGAGCGACGTAAATTGAACAAATGTGATAGAATTTTGCTGAATTCTTTTATTTACTATAATGTTAAATCATCTAATCGGGTCTCTGTTCGACCTAGCGCACAAGCTTAATAGTGCATTTTATTCGTCATTTCATGCGCTTTGAGATGCCGCTTAGCCCAATACGCTATCTGAAATAGGAGCGACGCAAATTGAACAAATGTGATAGAATTTCGCTGAATTCTTATATTAACCAAAATATAAAATGATCTAATCGGGTCTCTGATTGCCCTATCATACAAGATTAATAGTGCATTTTACTCGCCATTCCACGCGCTTTAAGATGCCGCCCAGCCCAGTATGCTATCTGAAATAGGAAGGACGTAAATTGAACAAATGTGATAGAATTTTGCTGAATTCTTAAATTAACCATAATATAAAATGATCTAATCGGGTCTCTGTTCGCCCTGCCCTAGAAGTTTAATAGTGCATTTTACTCGTCATTTCATGCGCTTTGAGATGCCGCTTAGCCCAATACGCTATCGGAAATAGGAGCGACGTAAAATGAACAAATGTGATAGGATTTCGCTGAATTCTTAAATTAACCATAATATAAAATGATCTAATCGGGTCTCTATGTGCCCAACCCTAGAAGCTTAATAGTGCATTTTACTCGCCCTTTCGTGCGCTGTGAGATGCCGCTTAGCCCAATACGCTATCTGAAATAGGAGCGACGTAAATTGAACAAATGTGATAGAATTTCGCTGAATTCTTAAATTAACCATAATATAAAATGATCTAATGGGGTCTCTGTTTGCCCTACCCTAGAAGTTTAATAGTGCATTTTACTCGCCATTCCAGGCGGTTTAAGCTGCCGCCTAGCCCAGTACGCTATCTGAAATAGGAGCTACGTAACTTGAACAAATGTGACAGAATTACGCTAAATTCTTATATTAACCGTAATATAAAATGATCTAATCGGGTCTCAGTTTGACTTATCCTAGAAGTATAATAGTGGATTTTACTCGCCATTTCATGCGCTTTGAGATGCCGCTTAGCCCAATAAGCTATCTGAAATAGGAGCGATGTAACTTGAACAAATGTGATAGAATTTCGCTGAATTCTTAAATTAACCATAATATGAAATGACCTAATCGGGTCTCTGTTTGCCCTACCCTAGAAGTTTAATAGAGCATTTTACTCGTCATTTCATACGCTTTGAGATGCCGCCTAGCCCAGTACGCTATCTGAAATAGGAGCGACGTAAATTGAACAAATGTGATAGAATTTCCCTGAAATCTTATATTAACCGTAATATAAAATGATCTAATCGGGTCTCTGTTTGCATTACCCGAGAAGTTTAATAGTGCATTTTACTCGCCCTTCCACGCGCTTTAAGATGCCGCCTAGCGCAGTACGCTATCTGAAATAGGAGCGACGTTAGTTGAAGGAATGTGATAGAATTACGCTGAATTCTTATATTAACCGTAATATGAAATGATCTATTCGGGTCTCTGTTCGCCCTACCCTAGAGGTTAATAGTGCATTTCACTCGTCATTCCATGTGCTTTGAGATGCCGCTTAGCCCAATACGCTATCTGAAATAGGAGCGACGTAAATTGAACAAATGTGATAGAATTTCGCTGAATTCTTATATTAACCAAAATATAAAATGATCTAATCGGGTCTCTGATTGCCCTATCATAGATGTTTAAGAGTGCATTTTACTCGCCATTCCACCCGCTTTGAGATGCCGCCTAGCCCAGTACGCTATTTGAAATAGGAGCGACGTAAGTTGAACAAATGTGATAGAATTTCCCTGAAATCTTATATTAAAGAAAATATAAAATGATCTAAACGGGACTCTGATCGCCCTATCATAGAAGTTTAGTAGTGCATTTTACTCGCCCTTCCACGCGCTTTAAGATACCGCGTAGCCCAGCACGCTATCTGAAATAGGAGCGACGTAAATTGAACAAATGTGATAGAATTTTGCTGAAGTCTTAAATTAACCGTAATATAAAATGATGTAATCGGGTCTCTGTTCGCCCTACCCAAGAAGTTTAATAGTACATTTCTCTCGTCATTTCATGCGCTTTGAGATGCCGCTTATCCTAATAGCTATCTGAAATAGGAGCGACGTAAATTGAACAAATGTGATAGAATTTCGCTGAATTCTTATATTAACCAAAATATAAAATGATCTAATCGGGTCTCTGATTGCCCTATCATAGAAGTTTGATAGTGCATTTTACTCGCCATTCCACGCGCTTTAAGTTGCCGCCTAGCCCAGCACGCTATCCGAAATAGGAGCTACGTAAGTTGAACAAATGTCACAGAATTACGCTGAATTCTTATATTAACCGTAATATAAAATGATCTAATCGGGTTTCTGTTTGCCTTATCCTAGAAGTTTAATAGTGCATTTTACTCGCCATTTCTTGCGCTTTGAGATGACGCTTAGCACAAGTCGCTATATGAAATAGGAGCGACGTAAATTGAACAAATGTGATAGAATTTCGCTGAATTCTTATATTAACCATAATATAAAATGATCTAATCGGGTCTCTGATTGCGCTATCATAGAAGTTTGATAGTGCATTTTACTCGCCATTCCACGCGCTTTAAGTTGCCGCCTAGCCCAGCACGCTATCCGAAATAGGAGCTACGTAAGTTGAACAAATGTCACAGAATTACGCTGAATTCTTATATTAACCGTAATATAAAATGATCTAATCGGGTTTCTGTTTGCCTTATCCTAGAAGTTTAATAGTGCATTTTACTCGCCATTTCATGCGCTTTGAGATGCCGCTTAGCCCAATAAGCTATCTGAAATAGGAGCGACGTAAATTGAACAAATGTGATAGAATTTTTCTGAATTCTTAAATAAACCATAATATGAAATGATCTAATCGGGTCTCTTTTTGCCCTACCCTAGAAGTTTAACAGTGCATTTTAGTCGCCATTTCATGCGCTTTGAGATGCCGCTTAGCCCAATAAGCTATCTGAAATAGGAGCGACGTAAATTGAACAAATGTGATAGAATTTCGCTGAATTCTTATATTAACCAAAATCTAAAATGATCTAATCGGGTCTCTGATTGCCCTACCCTAGAAGTTTAATAGTGCATTTTACTCCCCATTTCATGCACTTTGAGATGCCGCTTAGCCCAATACGCTATCTGAAATAGGAGCGACGTAAGTTAAACAAATGTGATAGAATTTCGCTGAATTCTTATATTAACCAAAATATAAAATGATCTAAGCGGGTCTCTGATTGCCCTATCATAGAAGCTTAATAGTGCATTTTACTCGCCATTCCACGCGCTTTAAGTTGCCGCCTAGCCCAGTACGCTATCTGAAATAGGAGCTACGTAAGTTGAACAAATGTCACAGAATTACGCTGAATTCTTATATTAACCGTAATATAAAATGATCTAATCGGGTCTCTGTTTGCCTTATCCTAGAAGTTTAATAGTGCATTTTACTCGTCAATTCATGCGCTTTGCGATGCCGCTTAGCCCAATAAGCTATCTGAAATAGGAGCGACGTAAATTGAACAAATGTGATAGAATTTCGCTGAATTGATAAATTAACCATAATATAAAATGATCTAATCGAGTCTCTGTTTGCCCTACCCTAGAAGTTTAATAGTGCATTTTACTCGCCATTCCGCGCGCTTTAAGATGCCGCTTAGCCCAATACGCTATCTGAAATAGGAGCGACGTAAATTGAACAATTGTGATAGAATTTCGCTGAATTCTTATATTAACCAAAATATAAAATGATCTAATCGGGTCTCTGATTGCCCTATCATAGAAGTTTAATAGTGCATTTTACTCGCCATTCCACGCGCTTTATGTTGCCGCCTAGCCCAGCACGCTATCCGAAATAGGAGCTACGTAAGTTGAACAAATGTCACAGAATTACGCTGAATTCTTATATTAACCGTAATATAAAATGATCTAATCGGGTTTCTGTTTGCCTTATCCTAGAAGTTTAATAGTGCATTTTACTCGCCATTTCTTGCGCTTTGAGATGACGCTTAGCACAAGTCGCTATCTGAAATAGGAGCGACGTAAATTGAACAAATGTGATAGAATTTCGCTGAATTCTTATATTAACCGTAATATAAAATGATCTAATCGGGTCTCTGTTTGCCTTACCCTAGAAGTTTAATAGTGCATATTACTCGCCATTTCATGCGCTTTGAGATGCCGCTTAGCCCAATATGCTATCTGATATAGGAGCGACGTAAATTGAACAAATGCGATAGAATTACGCTGAATTCTTATATTAACCAAAATATAAAATGATCTAATCGGGTCTCTGATTGCCCTATCATAGAAGATTAATAGTGCATTTTACTCGCCATTCCACGCGCTTTAAGATGCCGCCTAGCCCAGTATGCCATCTGAAATAGGAACGACGTAAATTGAACAAATGTAATAGAATTTTGCTGAATTCTTAAATTAACCATAATATAAAATCATCTGATCGGGTCTCTGATTGCCTTACCCTAGAAGTTTAATAGTGCATTTTACTCGCCAATCCACGCGATTTAAGATGCCGCCTAGCCCAGTACGCTATCTGAAATAGGAACGACGTAAATTGAACAAATGTGATAGAATTTTGCTGAATTCTTAAATTAACCATGATATAAAATGATCTAATCGGGTCTCTGTTTGCCATACCCTAGAAGTTTAATAGTGGATTTTGCTCGCCATTTCATGCGCTTTGAGATGCCGCTTAGCCCAATAGGCTATCTGAAATAGGAGCGACGTAAATTGAACAAATGTGATAGAATTTCCCTGAAATCTTATATTAACCTTAATGTAAAATGATCTAATCGGGTCTCTGTTCGCCCTACCCTAGAAGTTTAATAGTGCATTTCACTCGCCATTTCATGCGCTTTGAGATGCCGCATAGCCCAGTACGCTATCTGAAATAGGAACGACGTAAATTGAACAAATGTGATAGAATTTCGTTGAATTCTTAAATTAACCATAATATACAATGATCTAATCGGGTCTCTGTTCGCCCTAGCCTAGACGTTTATTGGGCATTCTATTCACCATTTCATGCGCTTTGAGATGCCGCTTAGCCCAATACGCTATCTGGAATTGGAGCGACGTAAATTGAACAAACGTGATAGGATTTCGCTGAATTCTTATATTAACCAAAATATAAAATGATCTAATCGGGTCTCTGATTGCCCTATCATAGAAGGCTAATAGTGCATTTTACTCGCTATTCCACGCGCTTTAAGATGCCGGCTAGCCCAGTAGGCTATCTGAAATAGGAGTGACGTAAATTGAACAAATGTAATAGAATATCGGTGAAATCTTATATTAACCTTAATGTAAAATGATCTAATCGGGTCTCTGTTCGCCTTACCATAGAAGTCTAATGGTGCATTTGACTCGCCATTTCATGCGCTTTGAGATGCCGCTTAGCCCAATACGCTATCTGAAATAGGAGCGACGTAAGTTGAACAAATGTGATAGAATTTCGCTGAATTCTTTTATTAACCAAAATATAAAATGATCTAATCGGGTCTCTGATTGCCCTACCCTAGAAGTTTAGTAGTGCATTTTACTCGCCATTTCATGCGCTTTGAGGTGCCGCTTAGCCCAATACGCTATCTGAAATATGAGCGACGTAAATTGAACAAATGTGATAGAATTTCGCTGAATTCTTATATTAACCTTAATGTAAAATGATCTAATCGGGTCTCTGTTCGCCCTATCATAGAACTTTAATAGTGCATTTTATTCGCCATTTCATACGCTTTGAGATGTCGCTTAGCCCAATACGCTATCTGAAATAGGAGCGATGTAAATTGAACAAATGTGATAGAATTTCGCTGAATTCATATATTGACCATAATGTAAAATGATCTAATCGGGTCTCCGTTCGCCCTAGCCTAGAAGTTTAATGGTGCATTTTATTCGCCATTTCATGCGCTTTGAGTTGCCGCTTAGCCCAATACGCTATCTGAAATAGGAGCGACGTAAATTGAACAAATGTGATAGAATTTCCCTGAAATCTTATATTGAACAAAATATAAAATGATCTAATTGGGGCTCTGATTGCCCTATCATTGAAGTTTAGTAGTGCATTTTACTCGCCCTTCCAGGCGCTTTAAGATACCGTCTAGCCCAATACGCTATCTGAAATAGGAGCGACGTAAATTGAACAAATGTGATAGAATTTCCCTGAAATCTTATATTGAACAAAATATAAAATGATCTAATTGGGGCTCTGATTGCCCTATCATAGAAGTTTAGTAGAGCATTTTACTCGCCATTCCACGTGCTTTAAGATATCGCCTAGCCCAGTACGCTATCTGAAATAGGAGCGACGTAAGTTGAACAAATGTGATAGAACTACGCTGAATTCTTATATTAACCGTAATATAAAATGATCTAACCGGGTCTCTGTTTGAATTATCCTAGAAGTTTGACAGTGCATTTCACTCGCCATTTCATGCGCTTTGAGATGCCGCTTAGCCCAATACGCTATCTGAAATAGGAGCGACGTAAATTGAACAAATGTGATAGAATTTCGCTGAATCCTTATATTAACCAAAATATAAAATGATCTAATCGGGTCTCTGATTGCCCTATCATAGAAGTTTAATAGTGCATTTTACTCGCCATTCCACGCGCTTTGAGATGACGCCTAGCCCAGTACGCTATCTGAAATAGGAGCGACGTAAATTGAACAAATGTGATAGAATTTCGCTGAATCCTTATATTAACCAAAATATAAAATGATCTAATCGGGTCTCTTATTGCCCTATCATAGAAGTTTCATAGGGTATTTTACTCGCCATTCCACGCGCTTTAAGATGCCGCCTAGCCCAGTACGCTATCTGAAATAGGAAGGACGAAAATTGAACAAGTGTGATAGAATTTCGTTGAATTCTTAAATTAACCATAATATAAAATGATCAAATCGGGTCTCTGTCTGCCATACCCTAGAAGTTTAATAGTGCATTTTATTCGCCATTTCATGCGCTTCGAGATGCCGCTTAGCACAATACGCTATCTGAAATATCAGCGACGTAAATTGAACAAATGTGATAGAATTTCGCTGAATTCTTAAATTAACCATAACATAAAATGATCTAATCGGGTCTCTGCTTGCCCTACCCTAGAAGTTTAATAGTGCATTTTACTCCTCACTTCATGCGCTTTGAGAAGCCGCTTAGCCCAATACGCTATCTGAAATAGGAGCGACGTAAATTGAACAAATGTGATAGAATTTTGCTGAATTCTTAAATTAACCATAATATAAAATGATCTAATCGGGTCTCTGTTTGCCCTATCCTAGAAGTTTAATAGTGCATTTTACTTGCCATTTCATGCGCTTTGAGATGCCGCTTAGCCCAATACGCTACCTGAAATAGCAGCGACGTAAATTGAACAAATGTGATAGAATCACGCTGCATTCTTATATTAACCGTAATATAAAATGATCTAATCGGGTCTCTGTTTGCCCTAGCCTAGAAGTTTAACAGTGCATTTTACTCGTCATTTCATGCGTTTGAGATGCCGCTTAGCCTAATACGCTATCTGAAATTGGAGCGATATAAGTTGAACAAATGTGATAGAATTTCGCTGAATTCTTTTATTAATCATAATGTAAAATGATCTAATCGGATCTCTGTCCGCCCGAGTCTAGAACTTTAATAGTGCATTTTATTCGCCATTTCATACGCTTTGAATGCCGCTTTGTCCAATACGCTATCTGAAATAGGAGCGACGTAAATTGAACAAATGTGATAGAATTTCACTGAATTCTTATATTAACCAAAATAAAAAATGATCTAATCGGGTCTCTGATTGCCCTAGCATAGAAGTTTAATAGAGCATTTTACTTGCCATTTCATGCGCTTTGGGATGCCGATTAGCACAATACGCTATCTGAAATAGGAACGACGTAAATTGAACAAATGTGATAGAATTTCGCTGAATTCTTAAATTAACCATAATATAAAATGATCTAATCGGGTCCCTGTTTGCCCTACCCTAGAAGTTGAATAGTGCATTTCACTCGTCATTTCATGCGCTTTGAGATGCCGCTTAGCCCAATACGCTATCTGAAATAGGAGCGACGTAAATTGAACAAATGTGATAGAATTTCGCTGAATTCTTATATTAACCAAAGTATAAAATGATCTAATCTAGTCTCTGATTGCCCTACCATAGAAGGTTAATAGTGCATTTTACTCGCCATTCCACGCGCTTTAAGATGCCGCCTAGCCCAGTACGCTGTCTGAAATAGAAGCGACGCAAATTGAACAAGTGTGATAGAATCTCGCTGAATACTTATATTAACCTTAATGTAAAATGATCTAATCGGGTCTCTGTTCGCCCTACCCTAGAAGTTTAATAGTGCATGTCACTCGTCATTTCATGCGCTTTGAGATGACGCTTAACCCAATACGCTATCTGAAATAGGAGCGACATAAGTTGAACAAATGTGACAGAATTACGCTGCATTCTTATATTCACCTTAATTTAAAATGATCTCTTCGGGTCTCTGTTCGCCCTACCCTAGAAGTATAATAGTGCATTTCACTCGTCATTTCATGCGCTTTGAGATGCCGCCTAGCCCAATACGCTATCTGAAATAGGAGCGACGTAAATTGAACAAATGTGATACAATATCGATGAATCCTTATATTAACCAAAGTATAAAATGATCTAGTCTGGTGTCAGATTGCCCTATCATAGAAGGTTAATAGTGCATTTTACTCGCCATTCCACACGCCTTGAGATGCCGCTTAGCCCAATACGCTATCTGAAATAGGAGCGACGTAAATTGAACAAATGTGATAGAATCACGCTGCATTCTTATATTAACCGTAATATAAAATGATCTAATCGGGTCTCTGTTTGCCCTAGCCTAGAAGTTTAATAGTGCATTTCACTCGTCATTTCATGCGCTTTGAGATGCCTCTAAGCCCAATAAGCTATCTGTAATAGGAGCGACGTAAATTTTACAAATGTGATAGAATTTCGTTGAATTCTTATATTAACCAAAATATAAAATGATCTAATCGGGTCTCTGTTTGCCCTACCCTAGAACTTTAATAGTGCATTTCACTCGTCATTTCATGCGCTTTGAGATGCCGCTTAGCCTAATACGCTATCTGAAATTGGAGCGATGTAAGTTGAACAAATGTGATAGAATGTCGCTGAATCCTTTTATTAACCATAATGTAAAATGATCTAATCGGATCTCTGTCCGCCCGAGTCTAGAACTTTAATAGTGCATTTTATTCGCCATTTCATACGCTTTGAGATGCCGCTTTGCCCAATACGCTATCTGAAATAGGAGCGACGTAAATTGAACAAATGTGATAGAATTTCACTGAATTCTTATATTAACCAAAATATAAAATGATCTGATCGGGTCTCTGATTGCCCTAGCATAGAAGTTTAATAGTGCATTTTACTCGCCATTCCGAGCGCGTTAAGATGCCGCATAGCCCAATACGCTATCTGAAATAGGAGCGACGTAAATTGAACAAATGTGATAGAATTTCGCTGAATTCTTAAATTAACTATAATATAAAATGATCTAATCGGGTCCCTGTTTGCCCTACCCTAGAAGTTGAATAGTGCATTTCACTCGTCATTTCATGCGCTTTGAGATGCCGCTTAGCCCAATACGCTATCTGAAATAGGAGCGACGTAAATTGAACAAATGTGATAGAATTTCGCTGAATTCTTATATTAACCAAAGTATAAAATGATCTAATCTAGTCTCTGATTGCCCTACCATAGAAGGTTAATAGTGCATTTTACTCGCCATTCCACGCGCTTTAAGATGCCGCCTAGCCCAGTACGCTGTCTGAAATAGAAGCGACGCAAATTGAACAAGTGTGATAGAATCTCGCTGAATACTTATATTAACCTTAATGTAAAATGATCTAATCGGGTCTCTGTTCGCCCTACCCTAGAAGTTTAATAGTGCATGTCACTCGTCATTTCATGCGCTTTGAGATGACGCTTAACCCAATACGCTATCTGAAATAGGAGCGACATAAGTTGAACAAATGTGACAGAATTACGCTGCATTCTTATATTCACCTTAATTTAAAATGATCTCTTCGGGTCTCTGTTCGCCCTACCCTAGAAGTATAATAGTGCATTTCACTCGTCATTTCATGCGCTTTGAGATGCCGCCTAGCCCAATACGCTATCTGAAATAGGAGCGACGTAAATTGAACAAATGTGATACAATTTCGATGAATCCTTATATTAACCAAAGTATAAAATGATCTAGTCTGGTGTCAGATTGCCCTATCATAGAAGGTTAATAGTGCATTTTACTCGCCATTCCACACGCCTTGAGATGCCGCTTAGCCCAATACGCTATCTGAAATAGGAGCGACGTAAATTGAACAAATGTGATAGAATCACGCTGCATTCTTATATTAACCGTAATATAAAATGATCTAATCGGGTCTCTGTTTGCCCTAGCCTAGAAGTTTAATAGTGCATTTCACTCGTCATTTCATGCGCTTTGAGATGCCTCTAAGCCCAATAAGCTATCTGTAATAGGAGCGACGTAAATTTTACAAATGTGATAGAATTTCGTTGAATTCTTATATTAACCAAAATATAAAATGATCTAATCGGGTCTCTGTTTGCCCTACCCTAGAACTTTAATAGTGCATTTCACTCGTCATTTCATGCGCTTTGAGATGCCGCTTAGCCTAATACGCTATCTGAAATTGGAGCGATGTAAGATGAACAAATGTGATAGAATGTCGCTGAATCCTTTTATTAACCATAATGTAAAATGATCTAATCGGATCTCTGTCCGCCCGAGTCTAGAACTTTAATAGTGCATTTTATTCGCCATTTCATACGCTTTGAGATGCCGCTTTGCCCAATACGCTATCTGAAATAGGAGCGACGTAAATTGAACAAATGTGATAGAATTTCACTGAATTCTTATATTAACCAAAATATAAAATGATCTGATCGGGTCTCTGATTGCCCTAGCATAGAAGTTTAATAGTGCATTTTACTCGCCATTCCGAGCGCGTTAAGATGCCGCATAGCCCAATACGCTATCTGAAATAGGAGCGACGTAAATTGAACAAATGTGATAGAATTTCGCTGAATTCTTAAATTAACTATAATATAAAATGATCTAATCGGGTCACTGATTGCCCTACCCTAGATGTTTAAAAGTGCATTTTACTTGCCATTTCATGCGCTTTGAGATGCCGCTTAGCACAATACGCTATCTGAAATAGGAACGACGTAAATTGAACAAATGTGATAGAATTTCGCTGAATTCTTAAATTAACCATAATATAAAATGATCTAGTCGGGTCCCTGTTTGCCCTACCCTAGGAGTTGAATAGTGCATTTCACTCGTCATTTCATACGCTTTGAGATGCCGCTTAGCCCAATACGCTATCTGAAATAGGAGCGACGTAAATTGAACAAATGTGATAGAATTTCGCTGAATTCTTATATTAACCAAAGTATAAAATGATCTAATCTAGTCTCTGATTGCCCTATCATAGAAGGTTAATAGTGCATTTTACTCGCCATTCCACGAGCTTTAAGATGCCGCCTAGCCCAGTACGCTGTCTGAAATAGAAGCGACGCAAATTGAACAAGTGTGATAGAATCTCGCTGAATACTTATATTAACCTTAATGTAAAATGATCTAATCGGGCCTCTGTTCGCCCTACCCTAGAAGTTTAATAGTGCATGTCACTCGTCATTTCATGCGCTTTGAGATGACGCTTAACCCAATACGCTATCTGAAATTGGAGCGACGTAAGTTGAACAAATGTGACAGAATTACGCTGCATTCTTATATTCACCTTAATGTAAAATGATCTCTTCGGGTCTCTGTTCGCCCTACCCTAGAAGTATAATAGTGCATTTTACTCGCCCTTCCACGCGCTTTAAGATGCCGCCTAGCCCAGTAGGCTATCTGAAATAGGAGCGACGTAAGTTGAACAAATGTGATAGAATTTTGCTGAATTCTTAAATTAACCATAATATAAAATGATCTAATCGGGTCTCTGTTTGCCCTACCCTAGAAGTTTAATAGTGCATTTCACTCGTCACTTTATGCGCTTTGAGATGCCGCTAAGCCCAATAAGCTATCGGAAATAGGAGCGACGTAAATTGAACAAATGTGATAGAATTTCTCAGAATTCTTATGTTAACCAAAATATAAAATGATCTAATCTGGTCTCTGTTCGCCATCGCCTAGAAGTTTAATAGTGCATTTTGTTTGCCATTTCATGCGCTTTGGGATGCCGCTTAGCCCAATACGCTATCTGAAATAGGAGCGACGTAAATTGGACAAATGTCATAGAATTTCCCTGAAATCTTATATCAAACAAAATATAAAATGATCTAATCGGGTCTCTGATTGCTCTATCATAGAAGTTTAGTAGTGCATTTTACTCGCCCTTCCACGCGCTTTAAGATGCCGCCTAGCCCAGTACGCTATCTGAAATAGGAGCGACGTAAGATGAACAAATGTGATAGAATTACGCTGAATTCTTATATTAATCGTAATATAAAATGTTCTAATCGGGTCTCTGTTTACCCTACCCTAGAAGTTTAATAGTGAATTTTATTCGCCATTTCATGCGCTTTGAGATGCCGCTTAGCCGAATACGCTATCTGAAATAGGAACGACGTAAATTGAACAAATGTCATAGAATTTCCCTGAAATCTTATATTAATCAAAATATAAAATGATCTAATCGGGTCTCTGATTGCCGTATCATAAAAGATTAGTAGTGCATTTCACTCGCCATTTCATGCGCTTTGAGATCCCGCTTAGCCCAATACGCCATCTGAAATAGGAGCGACGTAAATTGAACAAATGTGATAGAATTTCCCTGAAATCTTATATTAATCAAAATATAAAATGATCTAATCGGGTCTCTGATTGCCCTGTCATAGAAGATTAGTAGTGCATTTTACTCGCCATTCCACGCGCTTTAAGATGCCGCCTAGCCCAGTACGCTATCTGATATAGGAGCGACGTAACTTGAACAAATGTGATAGAATTACGCTGAATTCTTATATTAACCGTAATATAAAACGATCTAATCGGGTCTCTGTTTGCCTTATCCTAGAAGTTTAATAGCGCATTTTACTCGCCATTTCATGCGCTTTGAGATGCCGCTTAGCCCAATACGCTATCTGGAATAGGAGCGACGTAAATTGAACAAATGTGATAGAATTTCCGTGAATTCTTATAATAACCATAATGTAAAATGATCTAATCGGGTCTCTGTTTGCCCTACCCTAGGAGTTTAATAGTGCATTTTACTCGCCATTTCATGCGCTTTGAAATGCCGCTTAGCCCAATACGCTATCTGAAATATGAGCGACACGAATTGAACAAATGTGATAGAATTTCCCTGAAATCTTGTATTAAACAAAATATAAAATGATCAAATCGCGTCTCTGATTGCCCTATCATACAAGTTTAATAGTGCATTTTACTCGCCATTCCGAGCGGTTTAAGATGCCGCATAGCCCAATACGCTATCTGAAATAGGAGCGACGTAAATTGAACAAATGTGATAGAATTTCAAAATATAAAATGATCTAATCGGGTCTCTGATTGCCCTATCATAGAAGATTAATAGTGCATTTTACTCGCCACTCCACGCGCTTTAGGATGCCGCCTGGCCCAGTACGCTATCTGAAATAGGAGCGACGTAAATCCAACAAATGTGATAGAATCTTGCTGAATTCTTAAATTAACCATAATATAAAATGATCTAATCGGGTCTCTGTTTGCCCTACCCTAGAAGTTTAATAGTGCATTTTACTCGCCATTTCATGCGCTTTGAGATTCCGGCCAGCCCAGTACGCTATCTGAAATAGGAGCGACGTAATTTGAAGAAATGTGATAGAATTACGCTGAATTCTTATATTAACCGTAATATAAAATGATCTAATCGGGTCTCTGTTTGCCCTACCCTAGAAGTTTAATAGTCCATTTTATTCGCCATTTCATGCGCTTTGAGATGCCGGTTAGCCCAATACGCTAACTGAAATAGGAGCGACGTAAATAGAACAAATGTGATAGGATTTCCCGGAAATCTTATATTGAACAAAATATAAAATGATCTAATCTGGTCTCTGACTGCCCTATCATTGAAGATTAACAGTGCATTTTACTCGCCATTCCACGCGCTTTAAGATGCCGCCTAGCCCAGTACGCTATCTGAAATAGGAGCGACGTAAATTCAACAAATGTGATAGAATCTTGCTGAATTCTTAAATTAACCATAATATAAAATGATCTAATCGGGTCTCTGTTTGCCCTACCCTAGGAGTTTAATAGTGCATTTTACTCGCCATTTCATGCGCTTTGAGATGCCGCTTAGCCCAATACGCTATCTGAAATATGAGCGACACGAATTGAACAAATGTGATAGAATTTCCCTGAAATCTTGTATTAAACAAAATATAAAATGATCTAATCGCGTCTCTGATTGCCCTATCATACAAGTTTAATAGTGCATTTTACTCGCCACTCCACGCGCTTTAGGATGCCGCCTAGCCCAGTACGCTATCCGAAATAGGAGCGACGTAAATTGAACAAATGTGATAGAATTTTGCTGAATTCTTAAATTAACCATAATATAAAATGATCTAATCGGGCATCTGTTTGCCTTATCCTAGAAGTTTAATAGTGCATTATACTCGCCATTTCATGCGCTTCGAGATGCCGCGTAGCTCAATACGCTATCTGAAATAGGAGAGACGAAAGTTGAACAAATGTGATAGAATTTCGCTGAATTATTTTATTAACCAGAATGTAAAATGATCTAATCTGGTCTCTGTTCGCCCTACCATAGAAGTCTTATAGTGCATTTCACTCGCCATTTCATGCGCTTTGAGATGCCGCTTAGCCCAATACGCTATCTGAAATAGGAGCGACCTAAATTGTACGAATGTGATAGAATTTTGCTGAATTCTTAAATTAACCATAATATAAAATGATCTACTCGGGTCTCTGCTTGCCCTACCCTAGAAGTTTAATAGTGCATTTTACTTGTCATTTCATGCGCTTTGAGATGCCGCTTTGCCCAATACGCTATCTGAAATAGGAGCGACGTAAATTGAACGAATGTTATAGAATTTCGCTCAATTCTTAAATTAACCATAATATAAAATGATCTAATCGGGGCTCTGGTTGCCCTACCCTAGAACTTTAATAGTGCATTTTACTCGTCATTTCATGCGCTTTGAGATGCCGCTTAGCCTAATACGCTATCTGAAATTGGAGCGATATAAGTTGAACAAATGTGATAGAATTTCACTGAATTCTTTTATTAACCATAATGTAAAATGATCTAATCGGATCTCTGTCCGCCCGAGTCTAGAACTTTAATAGTTCATTTTATTCGCCATTTCATACGGTTTGAGATGCCGCTTTGCCCAATACGCTATCTGAAATAGGAGCGACGTAAATTGAACAAATGTGATAGAATTTCACTGAATTCTTATATTAACCAAAATATAAAATGATGTAATCGGGTCTCTGATTGCCCTAGCATAGAAGTTTAATAGTGCATTTTACTCGCCATTCCGAACGCATTAAGATGCCGCATAGCCCAGTTCGCTATCTGCAATAGGAGCGACGTAAATTAAACAAATGTGATAGAATTTTGCTGAATTCTTAAATTAACCATAGTACAAAATGATCTAATCGGGTCTCTGCTTGCTCTACCCTAGAAGTTTAATAGTGCATTTTGCTCGCCATTTCATGCGCTTTGAGATGCCGCTTAGCTCAGTACGCTATTTGAAATAGGAGCGACGTAAGTTGAACAAATGTGATAGAATTTCGCTGAATTCTTAAATTAACCATAACATAAAATGATCTAATCGGGTCTCTGTTTGCCCTACCCTAGAAATTTAATAGTGTATTTTGCTCGCCATTTCATGCGCTTTGAGATGCCGCTGAGCCCAGACGCTATTTGAAATAGGAGCGACGTAAATTGAACAAATGTGATAGAATTTCACTGAATTCTCATATTAACCAAAATATAAAATGATCTAATCGGGTCTCTGATTGCCCTATCATAGAATTTTAATTGTGCATTCTACTCGCCATTCCACCCGCTTTAATATGCCGCCTAGCCCAGTACGCTATCTGAAATAGGAGCGACGGAAATTGAACAAATGTGATAGAATTTTGCTGAATTCTTAAATTAACCATAATATGAAATGATCTAATCGGGTCTCTGATTGCCCTATCATAGAAGTTTAATAGTGCATTTTACTCGCCATTCCACGCGCTTTAAGATGCCGCTTAGTCCAGTACGCTATCTGAAATAGGAACGACGTAAGTTGAACAAATGTGATAGAATTACGCTGAATTCTTATATTAACCGTAATATAAAATGATCTAATCGGGTCTCTGTTTGCCTCACCCTAGAAGTTTAAAAGTGCATTTTACTTGCCATTTCATGCGCTTTGAGATGCCGCTTAGCACAATACGCTATCTGAAATAGGAACGACGTAAATTGAACAAATGTGATAGAATTTCGCTGAATTCTTAAATTAACCATAATATAAAATGATCTAATCGGGTCCCTGTTTGCCCTACCCTAGAAGTTGAATAGTGCATTTCACTCGTCCTTTCATACGCTTTGAGATGCCGCTTAGCCCAATACGCTATCTGAAATAGGAGCGACGTAAATTGAACAAATGTGATAGAATTTCGCTGAATTCTTATATTAACCAAAGTATAAAATGATGTAATCTAGTCTCTGATTGCCCTATCATAGAAGGTTAATAGTGCATTTTACTCGCCATTCCACGCGCTTTAAGATGCCGCCTAGCCCAGTACGCTGTCTGAAATAGAAGCGACGCAAATTGAACAAGTGTGATAGAATCTCGCTGAATACTTATATTAACCTTAATGTAAAATGATCTAATCGGGTCCCTGTTCGCCCTACCCTAGAAGTTTAATAGTGCATGTCACTCGTCATTTCATGCGCTTTGAGATGACGCTTAACCCAATACGCTATCTGAAATAGGAGCGACGTAAGTTGAACAAATGTGACAGAATTACGATGCATTCTTATATTCACCTTAATGTAAAATGATCTCTTCGGGTCTCTGTTCGCCCTACCCTAGAAGTATAATAGTGCATTTTACTCGCCCTTCCACGCGCTTTAAGATGCCGCCTAGCCCAGTAGGCTATCTGAAATAGGAGCGACGTAAGATGAACAAATGTGATAGAATTACGCTGAATTCTTATATTAACCGTAATATAAAATGAACTAATCGGGTCTCCGTTTGCCTTATCCTAGAAGTTTAATAGCGCATTTTACTCGCCATTTCATGCGCTTTGAGAGGCCGCTTAGCCCAATACGCTATCTGAAATAGGAGCGACGTAAATTGAACAAATGTGATAGAATTTCCGTGAAATCTTATATTAAACAAAATATAAAATGATCTAATCGGGTCTCTGATTGCCCTATCATAGAAGTTTAGTAGTGCATTTTACTCGTCATTCCACGCGCTTTAAGGTGCCGCCTAGCCCAGTACGCTATCTGAAATAGGAGCGACGTAAGTTGAACAAATGTGATAGAATTTTGCTGAATTCTTAAATTAACCATAATATAAAATGATCTAATCGGGTCTCTGTTTGCCGTACCCTAGAAGTTTAATAGTGCATTTTACTCGACACTTCATGCGCCTTCAGATGCCGCTTAGCCCAATAAGCTATCTGAAATAGGAGCAACGTAAATTGAACAAATGTGATAAAATTTCGCAGAATCCTTATGTTAACCAAAATATAAAATGATCTAATCTGGTCTCTGTTCGCCCTAGCCTAGAAGTTTAATAGTG
>CAKAJE020000326.1:0-41824 GCA_916610135.2 Macropis europaea
TCATTTCATGCGCTTTAAGGTTCCGCCTAGCCCAATACGCTATCTGAAATAGGAGCGGCGTGAATTGAACAAATGTGATTGAATTTTGCTGAATTCTTATATTAACCATAATATAATATGATCTATTCGGGTCTCTGATTGCCCTATCATAGAAGTTTAATAGTGCATTTCACTCGCCATTTCATGCGCTTTAAGGTGCCGCCTAGCCCAGTACGCTATCTGAAATAGGGGCGACATAAATAGAACAAATGTGATAGAATTACGCAGAATTCTTATATTAAACATAATATAATACGATCTATCCGGGTCTCTGATTGCCCTATCATAGAAGTTTAATAGTGAATTTTACTCGTCATTTCATGCGCTTTAAGGAGCCGCCTAGCCCAATACGCTATCTGAAATAGGAGCGACATAAATTGAACAAATGTGATAGAATTACGCACAATTCTTATATTAACCATGATATAATACGATCAATTCTGGTTTCTGATTGCCCTATCATAGAAGTTTAATAGTGCATTTTACTCGTCATTTCATGCGCTTTAAGGTTCCGCCTAGCCCAATACGCTATCTGAAATAGGAGCGGCGTGAATTGAACAAATGTGATTGAATTTTGCTGAATTCTTATATTAACCATAATATAATATGATCTATTCGGGTCTCTGATTGCCCTATCATAGAAGTTTAATAGTGCATTTCACTCGCCATTTCATGCGCTTTAAGGTGCCGCCTAGCCCAGTACGCTATCTGAAATAGGGGCGACATAAATAGAACAAATGTGATAGAATTACGCAGAATTCTTATATTAAACATAATATAATACGATCTATCCGGGTCTCTGATTGCCCTATCATTGAAGTTTAATAGTGCATTTTACTCGTCATTTCATGCGCTTTGACGTGCCGCCTACTCCAATACGCTATCTGAAATAGGAGCGACACAAATTGAACAAATGTGATAGAAGTACGCAGAATTCTTATATTAACCATAATACAAAATGATCTCATCGGGTCTCTGATTGCCCTATCAAAGAAGTTTAGTAGTGCATTTTACTCGTCATTTCATGCGCTTTAAGGTGCCGCTTAGCCCAATACGCTATCGGAAATAGGAGCGACGTAAATTGAACAAATGTGATAGAATCTCGCTGAATTCTTATATTAACCATAATATAATACGATATATACGGTTCTCTGATTGACCTATCATAGAAGTTTAATAGTGCATTCTACCCGTCATTTCATGCGCTTTAAGGTGCCGCTTAGCCCAATACGCTATCTGAAATAGGAGCGACATAAATTGAACAAATGTGATAAAATTACGTTGAATTCTTATATTAACAATAATACAGAATGATCTAATCGGGTCTCTGATTGCACTGTCATAGAAGTTTACTACTGCATTTTACTCGCCATTTCATGCGCTTTAATATGCCACCTAGCCCAATACGCTATCTGAAATAGGGGCGACGTAAATTGAACAAATGTGATAGAATTACGCAGAATTCTTATATTAACCATAATTTAAGATGATCTAATCGGGTCTCTGATTGCCCTGTCACAGAAGTTCAGCAGTGCATTTTACTCGTCATTTCATGCGCTTTAAGGCGCCGTCTAGCCCAATCGGCTATCTGAAATTGGAGCAGCGTAAATTGAATAAATGTGATAGAGTTACGCAGAATTCTTATATAAACCATAATATAAAATGATCTCATCGGGTCTCTGATTGCCCTATCAAAGAAGTTTAGTACTGCATTTTACTCGTCACGCCATGCGCTTTAAGGTGCCGCCTAGCCCAATACGCTATCTGAAATAGGAGCGATGTAAATTGAACAAATGTGATAGAATTACGCAGAATTCTTATATTAACCATAATTTAAAATGACCCTGTCGGGTCTGTGATTGCCCTATCCGAGAAGTTTAGTAGTGCATTTTACTCGTAATTGCATACGCTTTAAGATGCCGCTCAGCCCAATACGCTATCTGAAATAGGAGCTGCGTAAATTGAATAAATGTGATAGAGTTACGCAGAATTCTTATATTAACCATAATATAAAATGATATAATCGGGTCTCTGTTTGCCCTATCCTAGAAGTTTAATAGTGCATTTTACTCGACATTTCATGCGCTTTAAGGCGCCGTCTAGTCCAATCCGCTATCTGAAATTGGACCTGCGTAAATTGAATAAATGTGATAGAGTTACGCAGAATTCTTATATTACCCATAACATAAAATGATCTATTCGGGTCTCTGATTGCCCAATCAAAGAAGCTTAGTAGTGCATTTTACTCGTCATTTCATGCGCTTTAAGGTGCCGCTTAGCCCAACACACTAACTGAAATAGGAGCGACGTACATTGAACAAATATGACAGAATTTCGCTGAATTCTTATATTAACCATAATATAAAATGATCTAATCGGGTCTCAGATTGCCCTATCATAGAAGGTTAGGAGTGCATTTTACTCGTCATTCCACACGCTTTAAGTTGCCGCCAAGCCCAATATATTATCTGAAATAGGAACGACGTAATTTGAACAAATATGATAGAATTACGCTGCGTCCTTACATTAATCATAATATAACAAGACCTATTCGGGTCTCTGATAGCCCTATCCAAGAAGTTTAGTAGTGCATTTTACTCGACATTTCATGCGCTTTAAGATGCCACCTAGCCCAATACGCTATCTGAAATAGGGGCGACGTAAAATTGAAAAATGTGATAAAGTGACGCTAAATTCTTATATTAAGAATAATATAAAATGATCTAATCGGGTCTCCGATTGCCCTATACTAGAAAGTTAGTAGTGCATTTTACTCAACATTTCATGCCCATTATCATACCGCTTAGACCAATACGCTATCTGAAATAGGGGCGACGTAAATTGAAAAATGCGATAAAATGACGCTAAATTCTTATATTAAGAATAATATAAAATGATCCAATCGGGTCGCCGATTGCCCTATCCTACAAGTTTAGTATTGCATTTTACTCGTCATTTCATGCGCTTTAAGGTGCAGCCTATCCCAATACGCGATCTGAAATTAGAGCTACGTAAATTAAACAAATGTGATAAAATTACGCTGAATTCTTACATTAACAATAATATAAAATGATCTAATCGGGTCTCTGATTACCGTATCACTGGAGTTTAGTAGTGCATTTTAATCGGCATCTCATGCCCTTTAAGATTCTGCTTAGCCCAATACGCTATCTGAAATAGGAGCGCCGTAAATTGAACAAATTTGACAGAATTTCGCTGAATTCTTACATTAACCATAATATAAAATGATCTAATCGGGTCTGTGATTGCCCTATCATAGTTTAATAGTGCATTTTACTTGTCATTTCATGCGCTTTAAGGTGCCGCTTAGCCCAATACGCTATTTGAAATAGGAGCGACGTAAATTGAAGAAATGTGATAGAATTACGCTGAATTCTTATATTAATCATAGTATAAGATGATCTAATCGGGTCTCTGATTGCCGTATCATAGAAGTTTAATAGTGCATTTCACTCGTCATTTCATGCGCTTTAAGGTGCCGTCTAGCCCAATCAGCTATCTCAAATTGGAGATACGTAAATTGAACAAATGTGAGAGAAATACGCATAATTCTTATATTAACCATAATATAAAATGATCTAATCGGGTCTCTGATTGCCCTATCATGGAAGTTCAATAGTGCATTTTACTCGTCATTTCATGCGCTTTAAGGTGCCGCTTAGCCCAATACGCTATTTGAAATAGGAGCAACGTAAATTGAACAAACGTGATAGAATTTCGCTGAATTCTTATATTAACCATAATATAAAATGATCTAATCGAGTCTCTGATTGCCCTATCATAGAATGTTAGTAGTGCATTTTACTCGTCATTCCACGCGCTTTAAGATGCCGCCTAGCACAATACGCTATCTGAAATAGGAGCGACGTAAATTGAACAAATGTGATAGAATTACGCAGAATTCTTATATTAACCATGAGTTAAAATGATCTAATCGGGTCTCTGATTGCCCTATCATAGAAGTTTAATAGGGCATTTTACACGTCATTTCATGCGCTTTAAGATGCCACATAGCCCAATACGCTGTCTGAAATCGGGGCAACGTAAATTGAACAAATGTGATTAAATTACGCTGAATTCTTATATTAACAATAATATAAAATGATCTAATCGGGTCTCTGATTGCCCTATCAAAGAAGTTTAGTAGTGCATTTTACTCGTCATTTCATGCGCTTTAAGGTGCCGTCTAGCCCAATCCGCTATCTCAAATTGGAGATACGTAAATTGAACAAATGTGATAGAAATACGCATAATTCTTATATTAACCATAATATAAAATGATCTAATCGGGTCTCTGATTGCCGTATCATAGAAGTTTAATAGTGCATTTCACTCGTCATTTCATGCGCTTTAAGGTGCCGCTTAGCCCAAGACGCTATTTGAAATAGGAGCGACGTAAATTGAACATACGTGATAGAATTTCGCTGAATTCTTATATTAACCATAATATAAAATGATCTAATCGGGTCACTGATTGCCCTATCATAGAATGTTAGCAGTGCATTTTACTCGTCATTCCACGCGCTTTAAGATGCCGCATAGCCCAATACGCTATCTGAAATAGGAGCGACGTAAATTGAACAAATGTGATAGAATTTCGCTGAATTCTTATATTAACCATAATATAAAGTTATGTAATCGGGTCTCCATTGCCCTATCACAAAAGGTTAGTAGTGCATTTTACTCGTCATTCCACGCGCATTAAGATGCCGCCTAGCCCAATACGCTAACTGAAATAGGAGCGACGTAAATTGAACAAATGTGATAGAGTTTCGCTGAATTCTTAAATTAACCATACTATAAGATAACCTAATCGGGTCTCTGTTTGCCGTACCCAAGAAGTTTAGTAGTGCAGTTTACTCGACATATCATGCGCTTTAAGATACAGCATAGACCAATACGCTATCTGAAATAGGACCGACGTAAATTGAACAAATGTGATAGAATTACGCTGCATCCTTATATTAACCATAATATAAAATGACATAATGGTGTCTCTGATTACCGTATCACTGAAATTTAGTAGTGCATTTTACTCGTCATTTCATGCCGTTTAAGGTGCCGCATAGCCCAATACGCTATCTGAAATAGGAGCGACGTAAATTGATCATATGTGATAGAATTACGCAGAATTCTTATATTAAACATAATATAAAATGATCTAATCTGGTCTCTGTTTCCCCTACCCTAGAACTTTAATAGTGCATTTTACTCGACATTTCATGCGCTTTAAGATGCCACCTAGCCCAATACGCTCTCTGAAATTGGAGCTACGTGAATTGAACAAATGTGATAGAATTACGCAGAATTCTTATATCAACCATAATGTAATATGATCTATTCGGATCTCTGATTGCACTATCATAGAAGTTCAATCGTGCATTTTACTCGTCATTTCATGCGTTTTAAGGTGCCGCCTAGCCCAATACGCTATCAGAAATTGGAGCGACGTAAATTGAACAAACGTGATAGAATTACGCAGAATTTTTATATTTACCATAATATAATACGATCTATTCGGGTCTGTGATTGCCCTATCATAGAAGTTTAATAGTGCATTTTATTCGTCATTTCATGCGCTTTAAGGTGACGCTTAGCCCAATACGCTATCTGAAGTAGGTGCGACGTAAATTGAACAAATGTGATAAAATTACGTTGAATTCTTATATTTACCATAATATAAAATGATCTAATCGGGTCTCTGATTGCCGTATCATAGAAGTTTAATAGTGCATTTCACTCGTCATTTCATGCGCTTTAAGGTGCCGCTTAGCCCAAGACGCTATTTGAAATAGGAGCGACGTAAATTGAACATACGTGATAGAATTTCGCTGAATTCTTATATTAACCATAATATAAAATGATCTAATCGGGTCACTGATTGCCCTATCATAGAATGTTAGCAGTGCATTTTACTCGTCATTCCACGCGCTTTAAGATGCCGCATAGCCCAATACGCTATCTGAAATAGGAGCGACGTAAATTGAACAAATGTGATAGAATTTCGCTGAATTCTTATATTAACCATAATATAAAGTTATGTAATCGGGTCTCCATTGCCCTATCACAAAAGGTTAGTAGTGCATTTTACTCGTCATTCCACGCGCATTAAGATGCCGCCTAGCCCAATACGCTAACTGAAATAGGAGCGACGTAAAATGAACAAATGTGATAGAGTTTCGCTGAATTCTTAAATTAACCATACTATAAGATAACCTAATCGGGTCTCTGTTTGCCGTACCCAAGAAGTTTAGTAGTGCAGTTTACTCGACATATCATGCGCTTTAAGATACAGCATAGACCAATACGCTATCTGAAATAGGACCGACGTAAATTGAACAAATGTGATAGAATTACGCTGCATCCTTATATTAACCATAATATAAAATGACATAATGGTGTCTCTGATTACCGTATCACTAAAATTTAGTAGTGCATTTTACTCGTCATTTCATGCCGTTTAAGGTGCCGCATAGCCCAATACGCTATCTGAAATAGGAGCGACGTAAATTGATCATATGTGATAGAATTACGCAGAATTCTTATATTAAACATAATATAAAATGATCTAATCTGGTCTCTGTTTCCCCTACCCTAGAACTTTAATAGTGCATTTTACTCGACATTTCATGCGCTTTAAGATGCCACCTAGCCCAATACGCTCTCTGAAATTGGAGCTACGTGAATTGAACAAATGTGATAGAATTACGCAGAATTCTTATATCAACCATAATGTAATATGATCTATTCGGATCTCTGATTGCCCTATCATAGAAGTTCAATCGTGCATTTTACTCGTCATTTCATGCGTTTTAAGGTGCCGCCTAGCCCAATACGCTATCCGAAATTGGAGCGACGTAAATTGAACAAACGTGATAGAATTACGCAGAATTTTTATATTTACCATAATATAATACGATCTATTCGGGTCTGTGATTGCCCTATCATAGAAGTTTAATAGTGCATTTTATTCGTCATTTCATGCGCTTTAAGGTGACGCTTAGCCCAATACGCTATCTGAAGTAGGTGCGACGTAAATTGAACAAATGTGATAAAATTACGTTGAATTCTTATATTTACCATAATATAAAATGATCTAATCGGGTCTCTGATTGCCCTATCATAGAAGTTTAATAGTGCATTTTACTCGTCATTTCATGCGCTTTAAGGTACCGCTTAGCCCAATACGCTATCTGAAATTGGAGCTGCATAAATTGAATAAATGTGATAGAGTTACGCAGAATTCTTATATTAACCATAACATAAAATGATCTAATCGGGCCTCTGATTGCCCTATCAAAGAAGTTTAGAAGTGCATTTTACTCGACATTTCATGCGCTTTAAGATGCCACCTAGCCCAATACGCTATCTGAAATAGGAGCGACGTAAATTGATCAAATGTGATAAAATTACGCTGAATTCTTATATTAACAATAATATAAAATGATCTAATCGGGTCTCTGATTGCCCTATCAAAGAAGTTTAGTAGTGCATTATACTCGTTAGTTCATGCGCTTTAAGATGCCGCCTATCCCAATACGCTATCTGAAATAGGGGCGACGTAAATTGAACAAATCTGATAAAATTAAGCTGAATTCTTATATTAACCATAATATAAAATGATCTAATCGGGTGTCTGATTGCCCAATCATAGAAGGTTAGCAGTGCATTTTAGTCGACATTTCACGCGCTTTAAGATGCCGCCTAGCCCAACACGCTGTCTGAAATTGGAGCGACGTAAATTGAACAAATGTGATGGAATTACGGTGCATCCTTATATTAATCATAATATAAGATGACGCAATCGGGTCTCTGTTTGCCCTACCCTAGAAGTTTAATAGTGCATTTTACACGACATTTCATGCGCTTTGAGATGCCACCTAGCCTAATACGCTATCTGAAATAGGGGCGATGTAAATTGATCAAATGTGATAAAATTACGCTGCATCCTTATATTAATCATAATACAAGATGACCTGATCGGGTCTCTGATTGCCCTATCCTAGAAGTTTAGTATTGCATTTTACTCGTCATTTCATGCGCTTTAAGGTGCAGCCTATCCCAATACGCGATCTGAAATTAGAGCTACGTAAATTAAACAAATGTGATAGAGTTACGACGAATTCTTAAATTAACCATAATATACGACGATCTAATCGGGTCTCTGATTGCCCCATCCTAGAAGTTTAGCAGTGCACTTTACTCGACATTCCATGCGCTTTAAGGTGCCGCTTAGACGAATACGCCATCTGAAGCAGGAGCGACGTAAATTGAAGAAATGTGATAAAATTAAGCAGAATTCTTATATTAACCATAATATAAAATGATCTAATTGGGTCTCTGATTGCCCTACCATAGAAGGTTAGTAGTGCATTTTACTCCTCATTCCACGCGCTTTAAGATGCCGCCTAGCCCAATACGCTCTCTGAAATAGGAGCGACGTAAATTGAACAAATGTGATAGAATTACGCTGCATTCTTATATTAACCGTAATGTAAGATGATCTAATCGGGTCTCTGTTCGCCGCACCCTAGAAGTTTAATAGTGTATTCCACTCGACATTCCACGAGCTTTAGCATGCCGCCTAGCCCAGTAGGCTATCTGAAATAGGAGTGACGTAAATTGAACAAATGTGATAGAATTTCGCTGAATTCTTATATTAACCATAATATAAAATGAACTAATCGCCTCTCTGTTTGCCCTACCTTAGATGTTTGATAGTGCATTTTACAAGACATTTCATTCGCTTTAGGATGCCGCCTAGCCCAATACGCTATCTGAAATAGGAGCGACGTAAAGTGAACAAATGTGATAGAATTACGCTGAATTCTAATATTAACCGTAATATAAAATGATCTAATCGGGTCTCTATTTGCCTTACCCTAGAAGTTTAGTAGTGCATTTTACTCGCCATTTCATGCGCTTTGAGCTGCCGCGTAGCACGATACGCTACCTGAAATAGGAGCGACGTAAGTTGAACAAATGTGATAGAATTACGCTGCATTCTTATGCTAACCGTAATATAAAAAGATATAATCGGGTCTCCGTTTGCCTTATCCTAGAAGTTTAATAGTGCATTTTGCTCGCTATTCCATGCGCTTTGAGATGCTTCTTAGCACAATACGTTATCCGAAACAGGAGCGACGTAAATTGAACAAATGTGATAGAATTACGCAGAATTCTTGTATTAACCATAATTTAAAATGATCTAATCGGGTCTCTGATTGCCCTATCATAGAAGTTGAATAGTGGATTGTTCTCGTCATTTCATGCGCTTTATGGTGCCGCTTAGCCCAATACGCTATCTGAAATTGGAGCTACGTAAATTGAACAAGTGTGATAGAATTTCGCTGAATTCTTATATTAACCATAATGTAAAATGATCTAATCGGGTCTCCGTTCGCCCTAACCTAGAAGTTTAATAGTGCATTTTACTCGCACTTTCATGCGCTTTGAGATGCCGCTTAGCCCAATACGCTATCTGAAATAGGTGCGACGTAAATTGATCAAGTGTGATAAAATTACGTGGAATTCTTATATTAACCATAATTTAAAATGATCTAATCGGGCCTCTGATTGCCCTATCATAGAAGTTTAATAGTGCATTTTACTCGTCATTTCATGCGCTTTGAGATGCCACTTAGCCCAATACGCTATCTGAAGTAGGAGCGACGTAAATTGAACCAACGTGGTTGAATTACGCAGAATTCTTATATTAACCATAATATAATATGATCTATTCGGGTGACTGATTGCCCTATCATAGAAGCTCAACAGTGCATTTTACTCGTCATTTCATGCGCTTTAAGGTGCCGCCTAGCGCAATACGCTATCTGGAATAGGAGCGACATAAAGTGAACAGACGTGATAGAATTACGCAGAATTCTTATATTAACCATAATACAAAATGATCTCATCGGGTCTCTGATTCCCCTATCCGGGAAGTTTAGTAGTGCATTTTACTCGTCATTTCATGCGCTTTAAGATGCCGCCTAGCCCAATACGCTATCTGAAATAGGAGCGACGTAAAGTGAACAGACGTGATAGAATTACGCAGAATTCTTATATTAACCATAATACAAAATGATCTCATCGGGTCTCTGATTCCCCTATCCGGGAAGTTTAGTAGTGCATTTTACTCGTCATTTCATGCGCTTTAAGGTGCCGCCTAGCCCAATACGCTACCTGAAATGGGAGCTGCATAAATTGATCAAATGTTATACAATTACGTTGAATTCTTATATTAACAATAATACAAAATGATCTAATCGGGTCCCTGATTGCCCTGTCACAGAAGTTCAGCAGTGCATTTTACTCGACGTTTCATGCGCTTTAAGGTGCCGTCTAGCCCAATGCGCTATCTGAAATGGGAGCGACGTAAATTGAACAAATGTGATAGAATTACGCAGAATTCTTATATTAACCATAATTTAAAATGACCTAATCGTATCTCTGATTGCCCTATCCGGGAAGTTTAGTAGTGCATTTTACTCGTCATTTCATGCGCTTTAAGTTGCCGAATCGCCCAATACGCTATCTGAAATAGGAGCTGCGTAAATTGAATAAATGTGATAGAGTTACGCAGAATTCTTATATAAACCATAATATAAAATGATCTCATCGGGTCTCTGATTGCCCTATCAAAGAAGTTTAGTACTGCATTTTACTCGTCACGCCATGCGCTTTAAGGTGCCACCTAGCCCGATGCGCTATCTGAAATGGGAGCGACGTAAATTGAACAAATGTGATAGAATTACGCAGAATTCTTATATTAACCATAATATAATATGATCTATTCGGGTCTCTGATTGCCCTATCATACAAGTTTAATAGTGGATTTTACTCGACACATCATGCGCTTTAAGGTGCCGCCTTGCGCAATACGCTATCTGAAATAGGAGCGACATAAATTGAACAAATGTGTTAAAATTACGTTGAATTCTTATATTAACAATAATACAGAATGATCTAATCGGGTCTCTGATTGCACTATCATAGAAGTTTACTAGTGCATTTTACTCGACATTTCATGCGCTTTAAGATGCGACCTAGCCCAATACGCTATCTGAAATAGGGGCGACGTAAATTGAACAAATGTGATAGAATTACGCAGAATTCATATATTAACCATAATTTAAGATGATCTAATCGGGTCTCTGATTGCCCTGTCACAGAAGTTCAGCAGTGCATTTTACTCGAAATTTCATGCGCTTTAAGGCGCCGTCTAGCCCAATCCGCTATCTGAAATTGGAGCAGAGTAAATTGAATAAATATGATAGAGTTACGCAGAATTCTTATATAAACCATAATATAAAATGATCTCATCGTATCTCTGATTGCCCTATCCGAGAAGTTTAGTAGTGCATTTTACTCTTCATTTCATGCGCTTTATGATACCGCTTAGCCCAATGCGCTATCTGAAATGGGAGCGACGTAAATTGAACAAAAGTGATAGAATTACGCAGAATTCTTATATTAACCATAATTTAAAATGACCTAATCGTATCTCTGATTGCCCTATCCGAGAAGTTTAGTAGTGCATTTTACTCGTCATTTCATGCGCTTTAAGATGCCGAATCGCCCAATACGCTATCTGAAATAGGAGCGACGTAAATTGAACAAATGTGATAAAATTACGCTGAATTCCTATATTAACCATAATATAAACTGATCTAATCGGGTCTCTGTTTGCCCTACCGTAGAAGTTTAATAGTGCATTTTACTCGACATTTCATGCGCTTTCAGATGCCACCTAGTCCAAAACGCTATCTGAAATTGGAGCTACGTAAATTGAATAAATGTGATAGAATTACGCAGAATTCATATATTAACCATAATATAATACGATGTAGTCGGGTCTCTGATTGCCCTATCATAGAAGTTTAGTAGTGCATTTTACTCGTCATTTCATGCGCTTTGAGATGCCACTTAGCCCAATACGCTATCTGAAGTAGGAGCGACGTAAAGTGAACCAACGTGGTTGAATTACGCAGAATTCTTATACTAACCATAATATAATATGATCTATTCGGGTGACTGATTGCCCTATCATAGAAGTTTAGTAGTGCATTTTACTCCACATGCCATGCGCTTTAAGATGCCGCCTAGCCCAATATACTATCTGAAATAGGAGCGTCGTAAATTGAACTAATGTGATAGAATTATGCAGAATTCTAATATTAACCATAATATAGAATGATCTAATCGGGTCTTTGATTGCCCTAGCATAGAAGGTTAGCAGTGCATTTTACTCGTCATTCTACGCGCTTTAAGGTGCCGCCAAGCCCAATACGCTATCTGAAATAGGAGCGACGTAAATTGAACAAACGTGGTAGAATTACGCAGAATTCTTATATTAACCATAATACAAAATGATCTCATCGGGTCTCTGATTCCCCTATCCGGGAAGTTTAGTAGTGCATTTTACTCGTCATTTCATGCGCTTTAAGATGCCGCCTAGCCCAATACGCTATCTGAAATAGGAGCGACGTAAAGTGAACAGACGTGATAGAATTACGCAGAATTCTTATATTAACCATAATACAAAATGATCTCATCGGGTCTCTGATTCCCCTATCCGGGAAGTTTAGTAGTGCATTTTACTCGTCATTTCATGCGCTTTAAGGTGCCGCCTAGCCCAATACGCTACCTGAAATGGGAGCTGCATAAATTGATCAAATGTTATACAATTACGTTGAATTCTTATATTAACAATAATACAAAATGATCTAATCGGGTCCCTGATTGCCCTGTCACAGAAGTTCAGCAGTGCATTTTACTCGACGTTTCATGCGCTTTAAGGTGCCGTCTAGCCCAATGCGCTATCTGAAATGGGAGCGACGTAAATTGAACAAATGTGATAGAATTACGCAGAATTCTTATATTAACCATAATTTAAAATGACCTAATCGTATCTCTGATTGCCCTATCCGGGAAGTTTAGTAGTGCATTTTACTCGTCATTTCATGCGCTTTAAGATGCCGAATCGCCCAATCCGCTATCTGAAATAGGAGCTGCGTAAATTGAATAAATGTGATAGAGTTACGCAGAATTCTTATATTAACCATAATATAAAATGATCTAATCGGGTCTCTGTTTGCCCTATCATAGAAGTTTAATAGTGGATTTTACTCGTCACATCATGCGCTTTAAGGTGCCGCCTAGCCCAATACGCTATCTGAAACAGGAGCGACATAAATTGGCCAAATGTGATAAAATTACGTTGAATTCTTATATTAACAATAATACAAAATGATCTAATCGGGTCTCTGATCGCACTATCATAGAAGTTTACTAGTGCATTGTACTCGACATTTCATGCGCTTTAAGATGCCACCTAGCCCAATACGCTATCTGAAATTGGAGCGACGTAAATTTAATAAATGTGATAGAGTTACGCAGAATTCTTATATAAACCATAATATAAAATGATCTCATCGGGTCTCTGATTGCCCTATCAAAGAAGTTTAGTACTGCATTTTACTCGTCACGCCATGCGCTTTAAGGTGCCACTTAGCCCGATGCGCTATCTGAAATGGGAGCGACGTAAATTGAACAAATGTGATAGAATTACGCAGAATTCTTATATTAACCATAATATAATATGATCTATTCGGGTCTCTGATTGCCCTATCATACAAGTTTAATAGTGGATTTTACTCGACACATCATGCGCTTTAAGGTGCCGCCTTGCGCAATACGCTATCTGAAATAGGAGCGACATAAATTGAACAAATGTGTTAAAATTACGTTGAATTCTTATATTAACAATAATACAGAATGATCTAATCGGGTCTCTGATTGCACTATCATAGCAGTTTACTAGTGCATTTTACTCGACATTTCATGCGCTTTAAGATGCCACCTAGCCCAATACGCTATCTGAAATAGGGGCGACGTAAATTGAACAAATGTGATAGAATTACGCAGAATTCATATATTAACCATAATTTAAGATGATCTAATCGGGTCTCTGATTGCCCTGTCACAGAAGTTCAGCAGTGCATTTTACTCGAAATTTCATGCGCTTTAAGGCGCCGTCTAGCCCAATCCGCTATCTGAAATTGGAGCAGAGTAAATTGAATAAATATGATAGAGTTACGCAGAATTCTTATATAAACCATAATATAAAATGATCTCATCGTATCTCTGATTGCCCTATCCGAGAAGTTTAGTAGTGCATTTTACTCTTCATTTCATGCGCTTTAAGATACCGCTTAGCCCAATGCGCTATCTGAAATGGGAGCGACGTAAATTGAACAAAAGTGATAGAATTACGCAGAATTCTTATATTAACCATAATTTAAAATGACCTAATCGTATCTCTGATTGCCCTATCCGAGAAGTTTAGTAGTGCATTTTACTCGTCATTTCATGCGCTTTAAGATGCCGAATCGCCCAATACGCTATCTGAAATAGGAGCGACGTAAATTGAACAAATGTGATAAAATTACGCTGAATTCCTATATTAACCATAGTATAAACTGATCTAATCGGGTCTCTGTTTGCCCTACCGTAGAAGTTTAATAGTGCATTTTACTCGACATTTCATGCGCTTTCAGATGCCACCTAGTCCAAAACGCTATCTGAAACTGGAGCTACGTAAATTGAATAAATGTGATAGAATTACGCAGAATTCATATATTAACCATAATATAATACGATGTATTCGGGTCTCTGATTGCCCTATCATAGAAGTTTAATAGTGCATTTTATTCGTCATTACATGTGCTTTAAGGTGCCGCCTAGCCCAACACGCTATCTGAAATTGGAGCGATGTAAATTGAACAAATGTGATAGAATTTTGCTGAATTCTAATATTAACCATAATATAATATGATCTATTCGGGTCTCTGATTGCCCTATCATAGAAGTTTAATAGTGCATTTCACTCGTCATTTCATGCGCTTTAAGGTGCCGCCTAGCCCAGTACGCTATCTGAAATATGGGCGACGTTAATTGAACAAATGTGATAAAATTACGTTGAATTCTTATATTAACCATAATATAATGCGATCTATTCGGGTCTCTGATTGCTCTATCATAGAAGTTCTGCAGTGCATTTTACTCGTCATTTCATGCGCTTTAAGTCGCCGTCTAGCCCAATCCGCTATCTGAAGTTGGAGTAGCGTAAATTGAATAAATGTGATAGAGTTACGCAGAATTCTTATATAAACCATAATATAAATGATCTCATCGGGTCTCTGATTGCCCTATCAAAGAAGTTTAGTACTGCAGTTTACTCGTAATGCCATGCGCTTTAAGGTGCCGCTTAGCCCAATGCGCTATCTGAAATAGGAGCGACGTAAATTGAACAAATGTGATAGAATTACGCAGAATGCTTATATTAACCATAATATAATATGATCTATTCGGGTCTCTGATTGCCCTATCATAGAAGTTTAATAGTGCATTTCACTCGTCATTTCATGCGCTTTAAGGTGCCGCCTAGCCCAGTACGCTATCTGAAATAGGGGCGACGTAAATTGTACAAATGTGATAAAATTACGCTGAATTCTTATATTAACCATAATATAATACGATCTATTCTGGTTTCTGATTGCCCTATCATAGAAGCTTAATAGTGCATTTTACTCGACATTTCATGCGCTTTAAGGTGCCGCCTAGTCCACTACGCTATCTGAAATAGGAGCGACGTAAATTGAGTAAATGTGGTTCAATTACGCTGAATTCTTATATTAACAAGAATATAGAATGATCTAATCGGGTCTCTGATTGCCCTATCATAGAAGTTTAACTGTGCATTTGACTCGTCATTTCATGCGCTTTACGGTACCGCTTAGCCCAATACGCTATCTGGAGTAGGAGCGACGTAAATTGAACAAATGTGATAGAATCACGCAGAATTCTTATATTAACCATAATATAATATGATCTATTCGGGTCTCAGATTGCCCTATCATAGAAGTATAATACTGCATTTTACTCGTCATTTCATGCGCTTTAAGGTGTCGCCTATCTCAATACACTATCTGAAATTGGAGATACGTAAATTGGACAAATGTGATAGAGTTACGACGAATTCTTATATTAACCATAATATAAAATGATCTAATCGGGTCTCTGATTGCCATATCATAGAAGGTTAGTAGAGCATTTTACTCGTCATTTCATGCGCTTTAACGTCCCGCCCAGCCCACTCCGCTATCTGATATTGGAGCTACCTAAATTCAACAAATGTGATAGAATTACGCAGAATTCTTATATTAACCATAATATAAAATGATCTAATGGGGTCTCTAATTAACCTATCATAAAAGTTTAGTCGTGCATTTTAATCGACATTTCGTGCCCTTTAAGATTCTGCTTAGCCCGATGCGCTATCTGAAATAGGAGCGACGTAAATTGAACAAATGTGATAGAATTTCGATGAATTCTTACATTATCAATAATATAAAATTACCTAATCGGGTCTCTGATTGCCCTATCAAAAAAGTTCAATAGTGCATTTTACTCGTCATTTCATGCGCTTTAAGGTACCGTCTAGCCCAATCCGCTACCTGAAATTGGAGCTGCGTAAATTGAACAAATGTGATAGACTTACGCAGAATTCTTATATTAACCATAATTTAAAATGATCTAATCGCGTCTCTGATTGCCCTATCATAGATGTTTAATAGTGCATTTTACTCGTCATTTCATGCGCTTGAAGGTGTCGTATAGCCCAATCCGCTATCTGAAATAGGAGCGACGTAAATTGAAAAAATGTGATAGAATTAGGTTGAATTATTATATTAATCATAATATAAGATGATCAAATCGGGTCGCTGATTGCCCTATCATAGAAGTTTAATAGAGCATTTCACTCGTCATTACATGCGCTTTGAGGTGCCGCTTAGCCCAGTACGCCATATGAAATTGGAGCGACGTAAATTGAACAAATGTGATAGAATTACGCTGCATCCTTATATTAATCATAATATAACATGACCTATTCGGGTCTCTGATTACCCTATCCAAGAAGTTTAGTAGTGCATTTTACTCGACATTTCATGCGCTTTAAGATGCCACCTAGCCCAATACGCTATCTGAAAGAGGGGCGACGAAAATTGAACAAATGTGATAGAATTACGCAAGAATTCTTATATTAACCATAATTTAAAATGATCTAATCGGGACTCTGATTGCGCTATCTTAGAAGTTTGATAGTGCATTTTACTCGTCATTTCATGCGCTTTCAGGTGCCGCCTAGCCGAATACGCTATCTGAAATAGGAGCGACGTAAATTGAACAAATGTGATAAAATTACGCTGAATTCTTATATTAACTATAATATAAAATGATCTAATCGGGTCTCTGTTTGCCCTACCCTAGAAGTTTAATAGTGCATTTTACTCGACATTTCATGCGCTTTAAGATGCCACCTAGTCCAAAACGCTATCTGAAATTGGAGATACGTAAATTGAACAGACGTGATAGAATTACGCAGAATTCATATATTAACCATAATATAATACGATGTATTCGGGTCTGTGATTGCCCTACCCGAGAAGTTTAGTAGTGCATTTTACTCGTAATTGCATGCGCTTTAAGATGCTGCTTAGCCCAATACGCTATCTGAAATAGGAGCGACATAAATAGAACAAATGTGATAAAATTACGTTGAATTCTTATAATAACAATAATATGAAATAATCTAATCGGGTCTCTGATTGCCCTATCGTAGAAGTTTAATAGTGCATTTTACTCGTCATTTCATGCGCTTTAAGGTGCCGCTTAGCCCAATAGGCTATCTGAAATAGGAGCAACGTAAATTGAACAAATGTGATAGAATTTCGCTGAATTCTTATATTAACAGTAATAAAAGGATCTAATCGGGTCTCTGATTGCCCTATCATAGAAGTTTAATACTGCATTTTACTCGTTATTTCATGCGCTTTAAGGTGTCGCCTAGCCCAATAGGCTATCTGAAATTGGAGCTACGTAAATTGAACAAGTGTGATAGAGTTTCGCTGAATTCTTAAATTAACCATAATATAAAATGATCTAATCGGCTCTGTGCTGGCCTGCCCTAGAATTTTAATAGTGCATTTTACTCGACATTTCATGCGCTTTATGATGCAACCTAGCCCAATACGCTATCTGAAATAGGAGCGACGTAAAATGAGCAAATGTAATAGAATTTCGCAGAATTCTTATATTAAACATAATTCAAAATGATCTAATCGGGTCTCTGATTGCCCTATCATAGAAGGTTAGTAGTGCATTTTACTCGACATTTCGTGCGCTTTAAGGTGCCGCCTAGCCCAATACGCTATCTGAAATTGGAGCTACGTAAATTGAACAAACGTGATGGAATTACGCAGAATTCTTATATTAACCATAATATATTACGATCTACTCGGTTCTCTGATTGCCCTATCATAGAAGTTTAATAGTGCATTTTACTCGTCACTTCATGCGCTTTAAGGTGCCGTCTAGCCCAATACGCTATGTGAAATAGGTGCGATATAAATTGAACAAATGTGATAAAATTACGTTAAATACTTATATTAACCATAATATAATACGATCTATTCGGGTTTCTGATTGCCCTTTCATAGAAGTTTAATAGTGCATTTTACTCGACATTTCGTGCGCTTTAAGGTGCCGCCTAGCCCAATACGCTATCTGAAATTGGAGCTACGTAAATTGAACAAACGTGATGGAATTACGCAGAATTCTTATATTAACCATAATATAAGATGATCTAATCGGGTCTCTGATTGCCCTATCCTAGAAGTTTAGTAGTGCATTTTACTCGACATTTCGTGCGCTTTAAGGTGCCGCCTAGCCCAATACGCTATCTGAAATTGGAGCTACGTAAATTGAACAAACGTGATGGAATTACGCAGAATTCTTAAATAAACCATAATATAATACGATCTATTCGGGTCTCTGATTGCCCTATCATAGAAGCTCAACAGTGCATTTTACTCGTCATTTCATGCGCTTTAAGGTGCCGCCTAGCGCAATACGCTATCTGGAATAGGAGCGACATAAATTGAACAAATGTGATAGAATTACGCACAATTCTTATATTAACCATAATATAGGATGATCTAATCGGGTCTTTGATTGCCCTAGCATAGAAGGTTAGCAGTGCATTTTACTCGTCATTCTACGCTGTTTAAGGTGCCGCCAAGCCCAATACGCTATCTGAAATAGGAGCGACATAAATTGAACAAAGGTGATAGAATTACGCAGAATACTTATATTAACCATAATATAATACGATATATACGGTTCTCTGATTGACCTATCATAGAAGTTTAATAGTGCATTCTACTCGTCATTTCATGCGCTTTGAGATGCCGCTTAGCCCAGTACGCTATCCGAAACAGGAGCGACGTAAATTGAACAAATGTGATAGAATTTTGCTGAATTCTTATATTAACCAAAATATAAAATGATCTAATCGGGTCTCTGATTGCCCTATCATTGAAGTTTATTAGTGCATTTTACTCGCCCTTCCACGCGCTTTAAGATGCCGCGTAGCCCAGTACGCTGTCCGAAATTGGAGCGACGTAAATTGAACAAATGTGATAGAATTTCGCTGAATTCTTATATTAACCAAAATATGAAATGATCTAATCGGGTCTCTGATTGACCTATCATAGAAGTTTAATGGTGCATTTTATACGCCATTCCACGCGCTTTAAGATGCCGCCTAGCGCAGTACGCTATCTGAAATAGGAGCGACGTAAATTGAACAAATGTGATAGAATTTCGCTGAATTCTTAAATTAACCAGAACATAAAATGATCTAACCGGGTCTCTGTTTGCCCTACCCTAGAAGTTTAATAGTGCATTTTACTCGCCATTCCACGCGCTTTGAGATGCCGCTTAGCTCAATACGCTATCTGAAATATGAGCGACGTAAATTGAACAAATGCGATAGAATTTCGCTGTATTCTTATATTAACCTTAATGTAATATGATCTAATCGGGTCGCTGTTCGCCCTACCCAATAAGTTTTATAGTGCATTTCACTCGCCATTTCATGCGCTCTGAGATGCCGCTTAGCCCAATAAGCTATCTGAAACAGGAGCGACGTAAATTGAACAAATGTGATAGAATTTTGATGAATCCTTAAATTACCCATAATGTAAAATGATCTAATTGAGTCTCTGTTTGCCCTACCCTAGAAGTTTAATAGTGCATTTTACTCGCCATTTCATCCGCTTTGAGATGCCGCTTAGCCCAATACGCTATCTGAAATAGGAGCGACGTAAATTGAACAAATGTGATAGAATTTTGCTGAAAACTTATATTAACCGTAATATAAAATGATCTAATCGGGTCTCTGTTTGCCTTACCCGAAAAGTTTAATAGTGCATTTTACTCGCCATTTCATGCGCTTTGAGATGCCGCTTAGCCCAATACGCTATTTGAAATAGGAGCGACATAAATTGAACAAATGTGATAGAATTTCGCTGAATTCTCAAATTAACCATAATATAAAATGGTCTAATCGGGTCTCTTGTTTCCCTATCATAGAAGCTTAATAGTGCATTTTACTCTCCAATCCACGCGCTTTAAGATGGCGCCTAGCCCAGTACGCTATCTGAAATAGGAGCGACGTAAATTGAACAAATGTGATAGAATTTCGCTGAATTCTTGTATTAACCAAAATATAAAATGATCTAATCGGGACTCTGATTGCCCTATCATAGAAGTTAAATAGTGCATTTTACTCGCCATCCCACGCGCTTTAAGATGCCGCCTAGCCCAGTACGCTATCTGAAATAGGAGCGACGTAAACTGAACAAATGTGATAGAATTTTGCTGAATTCTTAAATTAACCGTAATATAAAATGACCTAATTGGGTCTCTGTTTGCCCTACCCTAGAAGTTTAATAGTGCATTTTACTCGCCATTTCATGCGCTTTGAGATGCCGCTTAGCCCAATACGCGATCTGAAATAGAAGCGACGTAAATTGAACAAATGTGATAGAATTTCGCTGAATCCTTATATTAACCAAAATATAAAATGATCTAATCGGGACTCTGATTGCCCTATCATAGAAGTTTAATAGTGCATTTTACTCGCCATTCCACGCGCTTTAAGATGCCGCCTAGCCCAGTACGCTATCAGAAATAGCAGCGACGTAAATTGAATAAATGTGATAGAATTTTGCTGAATTCTTAAATTAACCATAATATAAAATGATCTAATCGGGTCTCTGTTTGCCCTACCCTAGAAGTTTAATAGTGCATTTTACTCGCCATTTCATGCGCTTTGAGGTGCCGCTTAGCCCAATACGCTATCTGAAATAGGAGCGACGTAAATTGAACAAATGTGATAGAATTTCGCTGAATTCTTATATTAACCAAAATATAAAATGATCTAATCGGGTCTCTGATTGCCCTATCATAGAAGTTTAATAGTGCATTTTACTCGCCATGCCACGCGCTTTAAGATACCGCCTAGCCCAGTACGCCATATGAAATAGGACCGACGTAAATTGAACAAACGTCATAGAATTTCGCTGAATCCGTATATTAACCAAAATATAAAATGATCGAATCGGGTCTCTGATTGCCATATCATAGAAGTTAAATAGTGCATTTTACTCGCCATTCCTCGCGCTTTAAGATGCCGTCTAGCCCAGTACGCTATCTGAGATAGGAGCGACGTAAATTGAACAAATGTGATAGAATTTCGGTGAATTCTTTTATTAACCATAATGTAAAAAGATCTAGTCGGGTCTCTGTTCGCCCTAGCCCAGAAGTTGAATAGTGCATTTTATTCGCCAATCCATGCGCTTTAAGATGGAGTCTAGTCCAGTACGCTATCTGAAATACGAGCGACGTAAATTGAACAAATGTGATAGAATTTCGCTGAATTCTTATATTAACCAAAATATAAAATGATCTAATCGGGTCTCTGATTGACCTATCATAGAAGTTTAATGGTGCATTTTACTCGCCATTCCACGCGCTTTAAGATGCCGCCTAGCCCAGTACGCTATCTGAAATACGAGCGACGTAAATTGAACAAATGTGATAGAATTTCGCTGAATTCTTAAATTAACCATAACATAAAATGATCTAATTGGGTCTCTGTTTGCCCTACCCTAGAAGTTTAATGGAGCATTTTACTCGCCATTTCATGCGCTTTGAGATGCCGCTTAGCCCAATAAGCTATCTGAAACAGGAGCGACGTAAATTGAACAAATGTGATAGAATTTTGATGAATCCTTAAATTACCCATAATGTAAAATGATCTAATTGAGTCTCTGTTTGCCCTACCCTAGAAGTTTAATAGTGCATTTTACTCGCCATTTCATCCGCTTTGAGATGCCGCTTAGCCCAATACGCTATCTGAAATAGGAGCGACGTAAATTGAACAAATGTGATAGAATTTTGCTGAAAACTTATATTAACCGTAATATAAAATGATCTAATCGGGTCTCTGTTTGCCTTACCCGAAAAGTTTAATAGTGCATTTTACTCGCCATTTCATGCGCTTTGAGATGCCGCTTAGCCCAATACGCTATTTGAAATAGGAGCGACATAAATTGAACAAATGTGATAGAATTTCGCTGAATTCTCAAATTAACCATAATATAAAATGGTCTAATCGGGTCTCTTGTTTCCCTATCATAGAAGCTTAATAGTGCATTTTACTCTCCAATCCACGCGCTTTAAGATGGCGCCTAGCCCAGTACGCTATCTGAAATAGGAGCGACGTAAATTGAACAAATGTGATAGAATTTCGCTGAATTCTTGTATTAACCAAAATATAAAATGATCTAATCGGGACTCTGATTGCCCTATCATAGAAGTTAAATAGTGCATTTTACTCGCCATTCCACGCGCTTTAAGATGCCGCCTAGCCCAGTACGCTATCTGAAATAGGAGCGATGTAAACTGAACAAATGTGATAGAATTTTGCTGAATTCTTAAATTAACCGTAATATAAAATGACGTAATTGGGTCTCTGTTTGTCCTACCCTAGAAGTTTAATAGTGCATTTTACTCGCCATTTCATGCGCTTTGAGATGCCGCTTAGCCCAGTACGCTATCCGAAACAGGAGCGACGTAAATTGAACAAATGTGATAGAATATCGCTGAATTCTTATATTAACCCTAATGTAAAATGATTATTCGGGGCTCTGTTCGCCCTACCCTAGAAGTTTAATAGCGCATTTCACTCGTCATTTCATGCGCTTTGAGATGCCGCTTCGCCCAGTACGCTATCTGAAATAGGAGCGACGTAAATTGAACAAATGTGATAGAATTTCGCTGAATTCTTATATTACCCAAAATATAAAATGATCTAATCGGGTCTCTGATTGCCCTATCATAGAAGTTTAATAGTGCATTTTACTCGCCATTCCACGCGCTTTAAGATACCGCCTAGCCCAGTACGCCATCTGAAATAGGACCGACGTAAATTGAACAAATGTGATAGAATTTTCCGGAATTCTTATATTAACATTAATGTAAAATAATCTAATCGGGGCTCTGTTCTCCCTACCCTAGAAGTTTAATAGTGCATTTCACTCGTCATTTCATGCGCTTTGAGATGCCGCTTAGCCCAATACGCCATCTGAAATAGGAGCGACGCAAATTGAACAAATGTGATAGAATTTCCCTGAAATCTTATATTAAACAAAATATAAAATGATCTAATCGGGTCTCTGATTGCCCTATCATAGAAGTTTAGTAGTGCATTTTACTCGCCATTCCACGCGCTTTAAGACGCCGCCTAGCCCAGTACGCTATCTGGAATAGGAGCGACGAAAGTTGAACAAATGTGATAGAATTACGCTGAATTCTTATATTAACCGTAATATAAAATGATCTAATAGGGCCTCTGTTTGCCCTACCCTAGAAATTTAATAGTGCATTTTACTCGCCATTCCACGCGCTTTAAGATGCCGCTTAGCTCAATGGGCTATCTGAAACATGAGCGACGTAAATTGAACGAATGTGATAGAATTTTGCTGAATTCTTAAATTAACCATAATATAAAATGAACTAATCGGGTCTCTGTTTGTCCTACCCTAGAAGTTTAATGGTGCATTTTACTCGCCATTTCATGCGCTTTGAGATGCCGCTTAGCCCAGTACGCTATCCGAAACAGGAGCGACGTAAATTGAACAAATGTGATAGAATATCGCTGAATTCTTATATTAACCCTAATGTAAAATGATTATTCGGGGCTCTGTTCGCCCTACCCTAGAAGTTTAATAGCGCATTTCACTCGTCATTTCATGCGCTTTGAGATGCCGCTTCGCCCAGTACGCTATCTGAAATAGGAGCGACGTAAATTGAACAAATGTGATAGAATTTCGCTGAATTCTTATATTAACCAAAATATAAAATGATCTAATCGGGTCTCTGATTGCCCTATCATAGAAGTTTAATAGTGCATTTTACTCGCCATTCCACGCGCTTTAAGATACCGCCTAGCCCAGTACGCCATCTGAAATAGGACCGACGTAAATTGAACAAACGTCATAGAATTTCGCTGAATCCGTATATTAACCAAAATATAAAATGATCGAATCGGGTCTCTGATTGCCATATCATAGAAGTTAAATAGTGCATTTTACTCGCCATTCCTCGCGCTTTAAGATGCCGTCTAGCCCAGTACGCTATCTGAGATAGGAGCGACGTAAATTGAACAAATGTGATAGAATTTCGGTGAATTCTTTTATTAACCATAATGTAAAATGATCTAGTCGGGTCTCTGTTCGCCCTAGCCCAGAAGTTGAATAGTGCATTTTATTCGCCAATTCATGCGCTTTAAGATGGAGTCTAGCCCAGTACGCTATCTGAAATACGAGCGACGTAAATTGAACAAATGTGATAGAATTTCGCTGAATTCTTATATTAACCAAAATATAAAATGATCTAATCGGGTCTCTGATTGACCTATCATAGAAGTTTATTAGTGCATTTTACTCGCCCTTCCACGCGCTTTAAGATGCCGCGTAGCCCAGTACGCTATCTGAAATTGGAGCGACGTAAATTGAACAAATGTGATAGAATTTCGCTGAATTCTTATATTAACCAAAATATAAAATGATCTAATCGGGTCTCTGATTGACCTATCATAGAAGTTTAATGGTGCATTTTACTCGCCATTCCACGCGCTTTAAGATGCCGCCTAGCCCAGTACGCTATCTGAAATACGAGCGACGTAAATTGAACAAATGTGATAGAATTTCGCTGAATTCTTAAATTAACCATAACATAAAATGATCTAATTGGGTCTCTGTTTGCCCTACCCTAGAAGTTTAATGGAGCATTTTACTCGCCATTTCATGCGCTTTGAGATGCCGCTTAGCCCAATAAGCTATCTGAAACAGGAGCGACGTAAATTGAACAAATGTGATAGAATTTTGATGAATCCTTAAATTAACCATAATGTAAAATGATCTAATTGAGTCTCTGTTTGCCCTACCCTAGAAGTTTAATAGTGCATTTTACTCGCCATTTCATCCGCTTTGAGATGCCGCTTAGCCCAATACGCTATCTGAAATAGGAGCGACGTAAATTGAACAAATGTGATAGAATTTTGCTGAAAACTTATATTAACCGTAATATAAAATGATCTAATCGGGTCTCTGTTTGCCTTACCCGAAAAGTTTAATAGTGCATTTTACTCGCCATTTCATGCTCTTTGAGATGCCGCTTAGCCCAGTACGCTATCCGAAACAGGAGCGACGTAAGTTGAACAAATGTGATAGAATTTTGCTGAATTCTTATATTAACCAAAATATAAAATGATCTAATCGGGTCTCTGATTGCCCTATCATTGGAGTTTATTAGTGCATTTTACTCGCCCTTCCACGCGCTTTAAGATGCCGCGTAGCCCAGTACGCTGTCTGAAATTGGAGCGACGTAAATTGAACAAATGTGATAGAATTTCGCTGAATTCTTATATTAACCATAATATAAAATGATCTAATCGGGTCTCTGTTTACCCTACCCTAGAAGTTTAACAGTGCATTTCACTCGCCATTCCACGCGCTTTAAGATGCCGCCTAGCCCAGTACGCTATCTGAAATAGGAGCGACGTAAATTGAACAAATGTGATAGAATTTCGCTGAATTCTTGTATTAACCAAAATATAAAATGATCTAATCGGGACTCTGATTGCCCTATCATAGAAGTTAAATAATGCATTTTACTCGCCATTCCACGCGCTTTAAGATGCCGCCTAGCCCAGTACGCTATCTGAAATAGGAGCGACGTAAACTGAACAAATGTGATAGAATTTTGCTGAATTCTTAAATTAACCGTAATATAAAATGACCTAATTGGGTCTCTGTTTGCCCTACCCTAGAAGTTTAATAGTGCATTTTACTCGCCATTTCATGCGCTTTGAGATGCCGCTTAGCCCAATACGCGATCTGAAATAGGAGCGACGTAAATTGAACAAATGTGATAGAATTTTGCTGAATTCTTAAATTAACCATAATATAAAATGATCTAATCGGGTCTCTGTTTGCCCTACCCTAGAAGTTTAATAGTGCATTTTACTCGCCATTTCATGCGCTTCGAGATGCCGCTTAGCCCAATACGCTATCTGAAATAGGAGCGACGTAAATTGAGCAAATGTGATAGAATTTTCCGGAATTCTTATATTAACATTAATGTAAAATAATCTAATCGGGGCTCTGTTCGCCCTACCCTAGAAGTTTAATAGTGCATTTCACTCGTCATTTCATGCGCTCTGAGATGCCGCTTAGCCCAATACGCCATCTGAAATAGGAGCGACGCAAATTGAACAAATGTGATAGAATTTCGCTGAATTCTTATATTAACCAAAATATAAAATGATCTAATCGGGTCTCTGATTGCCCTATCATAGAAGTTTAATAGTGCATTTTACTCGCCATTCCACGCGCTTTAAGATACCGCCTAGCCCAGTACGCCATCTTAAATAGGACCGACGTAAATTGAACAAATGTGATAGAATTTTCCGGAATTCTTATATTAACATTAATGTAAAATAATCTAATCGGGGCTCTGTTCTCCCTACCCTAGAAGTTTAATAGTGCATTTCACTCGTCATTTCATGCGCTTTGAGATGCCGCTTAGCCCAATACGCCATCTGAAATAGGAGCGACGCAAATTGAACAAATGTGATAGAATTTCCCTGAAATCTTATATTAAACAAAATATAAAATGATCTAATCGGGTCTCTGATTGCCCTATCATAGAAGTTTAGTAGTGCATTTTACTCGCCATTCCACGCGCTTTAAGACGCCGCCTAGCCCAGTACGCTATCTGGAATAGGAGCGACGAAAGTTGAACAAATGTGATAGAATTACGCTGAATTCTTATATTAACCGTAATATAAAATGATCTAATAGGGTCTCTGTTTGCCCTACCCTAGAAATTTAATAGTGCATTTTACTCGCCATTCCACGCGCTTTAAGATGCCGCTTAGCTCAATGCGCTATCTGAAACATGAGCGACGTAAATTGAACGAATGTGATAGAATTTTGCTGAATTCTTAAATTAACCATAATATAAAATGAACTAATCGGGTCTCTGTTTGTCCTACCCTAGAAGTTTAATGGTGCATTTTACTCGCCATTTCATGCGCTTTGAGATGCCGCTTAGCCCAGTACGCTATCCGAAACAGGAGCGACGTAAATTGAACAAATGTGATAGAATATCGCTGAATTCTTATATTAACCCTAATGTAAAATGATTATTCGGGGCTCTGTTCGCCCTACCCTAGAAGTTTAATAGCGCATTTCACTCGTCATTTCATGCGCTTTGAGATGCCGCTTCGCCCAGTACGCTATCTGAAATAGGAGCGACGTAAATTGAACAAATGTGATAGAATTTCGCTGAATTCTTATATTAACCAAAATATAAAATGATCTAATCGGGTCTCTGATTGCCCTATCATAGAAGTTTAATAGTGCATTTTACTCGCCATGCCACGCGCTTTAAGATACCGCCTAGCCCAGTACGCCATCTGAAATAGGACCGACGTAAATTGAACAAACGTCATAGAATTTCGCTGAATCCGTATATTAACCAAAATATAAAATGATCGAATCGGGTCTCTGATTGCCATATCATAGAAGTTAAATAGTGCATTTTACTCGCCATTCCTCGCGCTTTAAGATGCCGTCTAGCCCACTACGCTATCTGAGATAGGAGCGACGTAAATTGAACAAATGTGATAGAATTTCGGTGAATTCTTTTATTAACCATAATGTAAAATGATCTAGTCGGGTCTCTGTTCGCCCTAGCCCAGAAGTTTAATAGTGCATTTTATTCGCCAATTCATGCGCTTTAAGATGGAGTCTAGCCCAGTACGCTATCTGAAATACGAGCGACGTAAATTGAACAAATGTGATAGAATTTCGCTGAATTCTTATATTAACCAAAATATAAAATGATCTAATCGGGTCTCTGATTGACCTATCATAGAAGTTTATTAGTGCATTTTACTCGCCCTTCCACGCGCTTTAAGATGCCGCGTAGCCCAGTACGCTATCTGAAATTGGAGCGACGTAAATTGAACAAATGTGATAGAATTTCGCTGAATTCTTATATTAACCAAAATATAAAATGATCTAATCGGGTCTCTGATTGACCTATCATAGAAGTTTAATGGTGCATTTTACTCGCCATTCCACGCGCTTTAAGATGCCGCCTAGCCCAGTACGCTATCTGAAATACGAGCGACGTAAATTGAACAAATGTGATAGAATTTCGTTAAATTCTTATATTAACCAAAATATAAAATTATCTAATCGGGTCTCTGATTGCCCTATCATAGAAGTTTAATAGTGCATTTTACTCGCCATTCCACGCGCTTTAAGATGTCGCCCAGCCCAGTACGCTATCTGAAATAGGAGCGACGTAAATTGAACAAATGTGAAAGAATTTTGCTGAATTCTTAAATTCACCATAATATAAAATGATCTAATCGGGTCTCTGTTTGCCCTACCCTAGAAGTTTAATAGTGCATTTTACTCGCCATTTCATGCGCTTTGAGATGCGGTTTAGCCCAATACGCTATCTGAAATAGGAGCGACGTAAATTGAACAAATGTGATAGAATTTCGCTGAATTCTTATAATAACCAAAATATGAAATGATCTAATCGGGTCTCAGTTTGCCCTACCCTAGAAGTTTAGTAGTGCATTTTACTCGCCATTTCTTGTGCCTTGAGATGCCGCTTAGCCCAATACGCTATCTGAAATATCAGCGACGTAAGTTGAACAAATGTTATAGAATTTCGCTGAATTCTTTTATTAACCATAATGTAAAATGAACTAATCGGGTCTCTGTTCGCCCTAGCCTAGTAGTTTAATAGTGCATTTCACTCGTCATTTCATGCGCTTTGATAAGCCGCTTAGCCCAATACGCTATCTGAAGTAGGAGCGACGTAAATTGAACAAATGTGACAGAATTTCGCTAAATTCTTATATTAACCAAAATATAAAATGATCTAATCGGGTCTCTGATTGCCCTATCATAGAAGTTTAATAGTGCATTTTACTCGCCATTCCACGCGCTTTAAGATGTCGCCCAGCCCAGTACGCTATCTGAAATAGGAGCGACGTAAATTGAACAAATGTGAAAGAATTTTGCTGAATTCTTAAATTAACCATAATATAAAATGATCTAATCGGGTCTCCGTTTGCCCTACCCTAGAAGTTTAATTGTGCATTTTACTCGCCATTTCATGCGCTTTGAGATGCCGCTTAGCCCAATACGCTATCTGAAATAGGAGCGACGTAAATTGAACAAATGTGAAAGAATTTTGCTGAATTCTTAAATTAACCATAATATAAAATGATCTAATCGGGTCTCCGTTTGCCCTACCCTAGAAGTTTAATAGTGCATTTTACTCGCCATTCCACGCGCTTTAAGATGCCGCCCAGCCCAGTACGCTATCTGAAATAGGAGCGACATAAATTGAACAAATGTGATAGAATTTCGCTGAATTCTTAAATTAACCATAATATAAAATGATCTAATCGGGTCTCTGTTCGCCCTAGCCTAGAAGATTAATAGTGCATTTTATTCGACATATCATGCGCTTTGAGATGCCGCTTAGCCCAATACGCTATCTGAAATATGAGCGACGTAAATTGAACAAATGTGATAGAATTACGCTGAATTCTTATATTAACCGTAATATAAAATGATCTAATCGGGTCTCTGTTTGCCTTATCCTAGAAGTTTAATAGGGCATTTTACTCGCCATTTCATGCGCTTTGAGATGCCGCTTAGCCCAATACGCTATCGGAAATAGGAGCGACGTAAGTTGAGCAAATGTGATAGAATTTCGCTGAATTCTTTTATTAACCATAATGTAAAATGATCTAATCGGGTCTTTGTTCGCCCTACCCTAGAAGTTTGATAGTGCATTTCACTCGTCATTTCATGCGCTTTGAGATGCCGCTTAGCCCAATACGCTATCTGAAATAGGAGCGACGTAAATTGAACAAATGTGATAGGATTTCGCTGAATTCTTAAATTAACCGTAATATAAAATGATCTAATCGGGTCTCTGTTTGCCCTACCCTAGAAGTTTAATAGTGCATTTCACTCGTCATTTCATGCGCTTTGAGATGCCGCTAAGCCCAATAAGCTATCTGAAATAGGAGCGACGTAAATTGAACAAATGTGATAGAATTTCGCTGAAGTCTTATATTAAACAAAATATAAAATGATCTAATCGGGTCTCTGATTGCCCTATCATAGAAGTTTAATAGTGCATTTTACTCGCCATTCCACGCGCTATAGGGTGCCGTCTAGCCCAGTACGCTATCTGAAATAGGAGCGACGTAAGTTGAACAAATGTGATAGAATTTTGCTGAATTCTTAAATTAACCATAATATAAAATGATCTAATTGGGTCTCTGTTTGCCCTACCCTAGAAGTTTAATAGCGAATTTTACTCGCCATTTCATGCGCTTTGAGATGCCGCTTAGCCCAATACGCTATCGGAAATAGGAGCGACGTAAGTTGAACAAATGTGATAGAATTTCGCTGAATTCTTGAATTAACCGTAATATAAAATGATCTAATCGGGTCTCTGTTAGCCCTACCCTAGAAGTTTAATAGTGCATTTGACTCGTCATTTCTTGCGCTTTGAGATGCCGCTAAGCCCAATAAGCTATCTGAAATAGGAGCGACGTAAATTGAACAAATGTGATAGAATCTTGCTGAATTCTTAAATTAACCATAATATAAAATGATCTAATTGGGTCTCTGTTTGCCCTACCCTAGAAGTTTAATAGCGAATTTTACTCGCCATTTCATGCGCTTTGAGATGCCGCTTAGCCCAATACGCTATCGGAAATAGGAGCGACGTAAGTTGAACAAATGTGATAGAATTACGCTGAATTCTTATATTAACCGTAATATAAAATGATCTAATCGGGTCTCTGTTTGCCTTATCCTAGAAGTTTAATAGTGCGTTTTACTCGCCATTTCATTCGCTTTGAAATGCCGCTTAGCCCAATACGCCTTCTGAAATAGGAGCGACGTAAATTGAACAAATGTGATAGAATTTCGCTGAATTCTTATATTAACCAGAATATAAAATGATCTAATCGGGTCTCTGATTGCCCTATCATAGAAGTTTAGTAGTGTATTTTACTCGCAATTTCACGCGCTTTGAGATGCCGCTTAGCCCAATACGCTATCTGAAATAGGAGCGACGTAAATTGAACAAATGTGATAGAATTTTGCTGAAATCTTATATTAACCGTAACATAAAATGATCTAATCGGGTCTCTGTTTGCCCTACCCTAAAAGTTTAATAGCGAATTTTACTCGCCATTTCATGCGCTTCGAGATGCCGCTTAGCCCAATACGCTATCTGAAATAGGAGCGACGTAAGTTGAACGAATTTGATAGAATTTCGCTGAATTCTTATATTAACCAAAATATAAAATGATCTAGTCGGGTCTCTGATAGCCCTATCATAGAAGCTTAATAGTGCATTTTACTCGAAATTTCATGCGCTTTGAGATGCCGCTTAGCCCAATACGCTATCTGAAATAGGAGCGACGTAAATTGAACAAGTGTGATAGAATTACGCTGGATTCTTATATTAACCTTAATATAAAATGATCTAATCGGGTCTCTGGTTGCCCTACCCTACAAGTTTAATAGTGCATTTTACTCGCCATTTCATGCGCTTTAAGAAGCCGCATAGCACAATACGCTATCTGAAATAGGAGCGACGTAAATTGGACAAATGTGATAGAATTTCGCTGAATTCTTATATTAACCTTAATGTAAAATGATCTAATCGGGTCTCTGTTTGCCCTACCCTAGAAGTTTAATAGTGCGTTTTACTCGCCATTTGTTGCGCTTTGGGATGCCGCTTAGCCCACTACGCTATCTGAAATAGGAGCGACGTAATTTGAACAAATGCGATAGAATGTCGCAGAATTCTTATATTAACCAAAATATAAAATGATCTAATCGGGTCTCTGATTGCCCTATCATGGAAGTTTAATAGTGCATTTTACGCGCCATTCCACGCGCTTTAAGATGCCGCATAGCCCAGTACGCTATCTGAAATAGGTGCGACGTAAACTGAACAAATGTGATAGAAGTTTGCTGAATTCTTAAATTAACGATAATATAAAATGATCTAATCGGGTCTCTGTTTGCCCTACCCTAGAAGTTTAATAGCGCATTTCACTCGTCATTTCATGCGCTTTGAGATGCCGCTTCGCCCAGTACGCCATCTGAAATAGGACCGACGTAAATTGAACAAACGTCATAGAATTTCGCTGAATCCGTATATTAACCAAAATATAAAATGATCGAATCGGGTCTCTGATTGCCATATCATAGAAGTTAAATAGTGCATTTTACTCGCCATTCCTCGCGCTTTAAGATGCCGTCTAGCCCAGTACGCTATCTGAGATAGGAGCGACGTAAATTGAACAAATGTGATAGAATTTCGGTGAATTCTTTTATTAACCATAATGTAAAATGATCTAGTCGGGTCTCTGTTCGCCCTAGCCCAGAAGTTTAATAGTGCATTTTATTCGCCAATTCATGCGCTTTAAGATAGAGTCTAGCCCAGTACGCTATCTGAAATACGAGCGACGTAAATTGAACAAATGTGATAGAATTTCACTGAATTCTTATATTAACCAAAATATAAAATGATCTAATCGGGTCTCTGATTGACCTATCATAGAAGTTTATTAGTGCATTTTACTCGCCCTTCCACGCGCTTTAAGATGCCGCGTAGCCCAGTACGCTATCTGAAATTGGAGCGACGTAAATTGAACAAATGTGATAGAATTTCGCTGAATTCTTATATTAACCAAAATATAAAATGATCTAATCGGGTCTCTGATTGACCTATCATAGAAGTTTAATGGTGCATTTTACTCGCCATTTCATGCGCTTTGAGATGCCGCTTAGCCCAATACGCTATCTGAAATAGGAGCGACGTAAATTGAACAAATGTGATAGAATTTCGTTAAATTCTTATATTAACCAAAATATAAAATTATCTAATCGGGTCTCTGATTGCCCTATCATAGAAGTTTAATAGTGCATTTTACTCGCCATTCCACGCGCTTTAAGATGTCGCCCAGCCCAGTACGCTATCTGAAATAGGAGCGACGTAAATTGAACAAATGTGAAAGAATTTTGCTGAATTCTTAAATTCACCATAATATAAAATGATCTAATCGGGTCTCTGTTTGCCCTACCCTAGAAGTTTAATAGTGCATTTTACTCGCCATTTCATGCGCTTTGAGATGCCGTTTAGCCCAATACGCTATCTGAAATAGGAGCGACGTAAATTGAACAAATGTGATAGAATTTCGCTGAATTCTTATAATAACCAAAATATGAAATGATCTAATCGGGTCTCAGTTTGCCCTACCCTAGAAGTTTAGTAGTGCATTTTACTCGCCATTTCTTGCGCCTTGAGATGCCGCTTAGCCCAATACGCTATCTGAAATATCAGCGACGTAAGTTGAACAAATGTTATAGAATTTCGCTGAATTCTTTTATTAACCATAATGTAAAATGATCTAGTCGGGTCTCTGTTCGCCCTAGCCCAGAAGTTTAATAGTGCATTTTATTCGCCAATTCATGCGCTTTAAGATGGAGTCTAGCCCAGTACGCTATCTGAAATACGAGCGACGTAAATTGAACAAATGTGACAGAATTTCGCTAAATTCTTATATTAACCAAAATATAAAATGATCTAATCGGGTCTCTGATTGCCCTATCATAGAAGTTTAATAGTGCATTTTACTCGCCATTCCACGCGCTTTAAGATGCCGCCCAGCCCAGTACGCTATCTGAAATAGGAGCGACGTAAATTGAACAAATGTGAAAGAATTTTGCTGAATTCTTAAATTAACCATAATATAAAATGATCTAATCGGGTCTCCGTTTGCCCTACCCTAGAAGTTTAATAGTGCATTTTACTCGCCATTTCATGCGCTTTGAGATGCCGCTTAGCCCAATACGCTATCTGAAATAGGAGCGACGTAAATTGAACAAATGTGAAAGAATTTTGCTGAATTCTTAAATTAACCATAATATAAAATGATCTAATCGGGTCTCCGTTTGCCCTACCCTAGAAGTTTAATAGTGCATTCTACTCGCCATTCCACGCGCTTCAAGATGCCGCCCAGCCCAGTACGCTATCTGAAATAGGAGCGACATAAATTGAACAAATGTGATAGAATTTCGCTGAATTCTTAAATTAACCATAATATAAAATGATCTAATCGGGTCTCTGTTCGCCCTAGCCTAGAAGATTAATAGTGCATTTTATTCGACATATCATGCGCTTTGAGATGCCGCTTAGCCCAATACGCTATCTGAAGTAGGGGCGACGTAAGTTGAAGAAATGTGATAGTATTTTCCTGAAATCTTGTATTAAACAAAATATAACATGTTCTAATCGGGTCTCTGATTGCCCTATCATAGAAGTTTAGTAGTGCATTTTACTCGCCCTTCCACGCGCTTTAAGATGCCGCCCAGCCCAGTACGCTATCTGATATAGGAGCGACGTAAGTCGAACAAATGTGATAGAATTACGCTGCATTCTTATATTAACCGTAATATGAAATGATCTAATCGGGTCTCTGTTCGCCTTACCCTAGAAGTTTAATAGTGCATTTGACTCGTCATTTCAGGCGCTTTGAGATGTCGCTTAGCCCAATAAGCTATCTGAAATAGGAGCGACGTAAATTGAACAAATTGTGATAGAATTTCGCTAAATTCTTAAATTAACCATAATATAAAATGATCTAATCGGGTCTCAGTTTGCCTTACCCTAGAAGTTTATTAGAGCATTTTACTCGCCATTTCTTGCGCTTTGAGATGCCGCTCAGCCCAAGACGCTATCTGAAATATCAGCGACGTAAGTTGAACAAATGTGACAGAATTTTGGTGACTTCTTAAATTAACCATAATATAAAATGATCGATTCGGGTCTCTGTTTGCCCTACCCTAGAAGTTTAATAGTGCATTTTACTCGCCATTTCATGCGCTTTCAGATGCCGCTTAGCCCAATACGCTATCTGAAATATGAGCGACGTAAATTGAACAAATGTGATAGAATTACGCTGAATTCTTATATTAACCATAATATAATACGATCTATTCGGGTCTCTGATTGCCCTATCATAGAAGTTTAGTAGTGCATGTTACTCGTCATTTCATGCGCTTTAAGGTGCGCTTGGCCCAATACGCTATCTGAAATAGGAGCGACGTAAATTGAACAAATGTGATAGAATTTCGCTGCATTCTTATATTAACCATAATATAAAATGATCTAAGCGGGTCTCTGATTGCCCTATCCGAGAAGTTTAGAAGTGCATTTTACTCGAAATTTCATGCGCTTTAAGATGCCGCCTCGCCCAATACGCTATCTGAAATAGAAGCGTCGTAAGTTGAATAAATGTGATAGAATTACGCAGAATTCTTATATTAACCATAATTTAAAATGATCTAATCGGGTCTCTGATTGTCCTATCATAGAAGTTTAGTGATGCATTTTACTCGCCATTTCATGCGCTTTAAGGTGCCGTCTAGCCCAATACGCTATCTCAAATTGGAGCTACGTAAATTGAACAAGTGTGATGAAGTTTCGCTTAATTCTTAAATTAAACATAATATAAAATGATCTAATCGGGTCTCTGATTGCCCTATCATAGAAGTTTAGTGGTGCATTTTACTCGTCATATCATGTGCTTTAAGGTGCCGTCTAGCCCAATCCGCTATCTCAAATTGGAGATACGTAAATTGAACAAATGTGATAGAACTACGCATAATTCTTACATTAACCATAATATAAAATGATCTAATCGGATCTCTGATTGCCCTATCATAGAAGTTTAATAGTGCAATTTGCTCGCCATTCCATGCGCTTTAAGATGCCGCCTAGCCCAATATGCTATCTGAAATAGGAGCGATGTAAATTGAACAAATGTGATAGAATTACGCCGAATTCTTATATTAATAATAATATAAGATGACCTAATCGTGTCTCTGATTGCCCGATCCGAGAAGTTAAGTAGTGCATTTTACTCGTCATTTCATGCGGTTTAAGGTGCCGCCTAGCCCAATACGCTCTCTGAAATTGGTGCTACGTAAATTGAACAAACGTGATAGAATTACGCAGAATTCTTATATTAACCATAATATAACACGATATATTCGGTTCTCTGATTGCCCTATCATAGAAGTTTAATAGTGCATTTTACTCTTCATTTCATGCGCTTTAAGATGCCTGCTAGCCCAATACGCTATCTGAAATAGGGGCGACGTAAATTGAACAAATGTGATAAAATTTCGCAGAATTCTCATATTAACCATAAAATAAGATGACCTATTCGGGTCTCTGTTAGCCCAATCCGAGAAGTTTAGTAGTGCATTTTACTCGACATTTCATGCGCTTTAAGATGCCGCCTAGCCCAATACGCTATCTGAAATTGGAGCTACGTAAATTGAACAAACGTGATAGAATTACGCAGAATGCTTATATTAACCATAATATAATACGATCTATTCGGTTCTCTGATTGCCCTATCATAGAAGTTTAATAGTGCAATTTGGTCGCCATTCCACGCGCTTTAAGATGCCGCCTAGCCCAATATGCTATCTGAAATAGGAGCGATGTAAATTGAACAAATGTGATAGAATTACGCCGAATTCTTATATTAATAATAATATAAGATGACCTAATCGTGTCTCTGATTGCCCGATCCGAGAAGTTAAGTAGTGCATTTTACTCGTCATTTCATGCGGTTTAAGGTGCCGCCTAGCCCAATACGCTCTCTGAAATTGGTGCTACGTTAATTGAACAAACGTGATAGAATTACGCAGAATTCTTATATTAACCATAATATAACACGATATATTCGGTTCTCTGATTGCCCTATCATAGAAGTTTAATAGTGCATTTTACTCGTCATTTCATGCGCTTTAAGATGCCTGCTAGCCCAATACGCTATCTGAAATAGGGGCGACGTAAATTGAACAAATGTGATAAAATTTCGCAGAATTCTCATATTAACCATAAAATAAGATGACCTATTCGGGTCTCTGTTAGCCCAATCCGAGAAGTTTAGTAGTGCATTTTACTCGACATTTCATGCGCTTTAAGATGCCGCCTAGCCCAATACGCTATCTGAAATTGGAGCTACGTAAATTGAACAAACGTGATAGAATTACGCAGAATGCTTATATTAACCATAATATAATACGATCTATTCGGTTCTCTGATTGCCCTATCATAGAAGTTTAATAGTGCATTTTTCTCGTCATTTCATGCGCTTTAAGGTGCCGCTGAGCCCAATACGCTATCTGAAATAGGAGCGACATAAATTGAACAAATGTGATAGAATTACGCAGAATTCTTATATTAACCATAATATAATACGATCTATTCGGGTCTCTGATTGCCCTATCATAGAAGTTTAGTAGTGCATGTTACTCGTCATTTCATGCGCTTTAAGTTGCGCTTGGCCCAATACGCTATCTGAAATAGGAGCGACGTAAATTGAACAAATGTGATAGAATTTCGCTGCATTCTTATATTAACCATAATATAAAATGATCTAAGCGGGTCTCTGATTGCCCTATCCGAGAAGTTTAGAAGTGCATTTTACTCGAAATTTCATGCGCTTTAAGATGCCGCCTCGCCCAATACGCTATCTGAAATAGAAGCGTCGTAAGTTGAATAAATGTGATAGAATTACGCAGAATTCTTATATTAACCATAATTTAAAATGATCTAATCGGGTCTCTGATTGTCCTATCATAGAAGTTTAGTGGTGCATTTTACTCGCCATTTCATGCGCTTTAAGGTGCCGTCTAGCCCAATACGCTATCTCAAATTGGAGCTACGTAAATTGAACAAGTGTGATGAAGTTTCGCTTAATTCTTAAATTAAACATAATATAAAATGATCTAATCGGGTCTCTGATTGCCCTATCATAGAAGTTTAGTGGTGCATTTTACTCGTCATATCATGCGCTTTAAGGTGCCGTCTAGCCCAATCCGCTATCTCAAATTGGAGATACGTAAATTGAACAAATGTGATAGAACTACGCATAATTCTTATATTAACCATAATATAAAATGATCTAATCGGATCTCTGATTGCCCTATCATAGAAGTTTAATAGTGCAATTTGCTCGCCATTCCACGCGCTTTAAGATGCCGCCTAGCCCAATATGCTATCTGAAATAGGAGCGATGTAAATTGAACAAATGTGATAGAATTACGCCGAATTCTTATATTAATAATAATATAAGATGACCTAATCGTGTCTCTGATTGCCCGATCCGAGAAGTTAAGTAGTGCATTTTACTCGTCATTTCATGCGGTTTAAGGTGCCGCCTAGCCCAATACGCTATCTGAAATAGGAGCGACGTAAATTGAACAAATGTGATAGAATTACGCTGAATTCTTATATTAACAATAATATAAAATGATCTAATCGGGTCTCAGATTGCCCTATCATAGAAGTTTAGTGGTGCATTTTACTCGTCATATCATGCGCTTTAAGGTGCCGTCTAGCCCAATCCGCTATCTGAAATAGGGGCGACGTAAATTGAACAAATGTGATAGAACTACGCATAATTCTTATATTAACCATAATATAGAATGATCTAGTCGGGTCTCTGATTGCCCTATCATAGAGGTTTAATAGTGCATTTTACTCGCCATTTCATAAGCTTTAAGGAGCCGTTTAGCCCAATAGGCAATCTGAAATTGGAGCTACGTAAATTGAACAAATGTGATAGAGTTACGCAGAATACTTATATTAACTATAATTTAAAATGATTTAATCGGGTCTCTGATTGCGCTATCATAGAAGTTTAGTAGTGCATTTTACACGTCATTTCATGCGCTTTAAGATGCCGCTTAGCCCAATACGCTATCTGAAATTGGAGCTACGTAAATTGAACAAACGTGATAGAATTACGCAGAATTCTTATATTAACCATAACATAATACGATCTATTCGGGTCTCTGATTGCCCTATCACAGAAGTTTGATAGTGCATTTTACTCGTCATTTCATGCGCTTAATGGTGCCGCCTAGCCCAGTACGCTATCTGAAATTGGAGCGACATAAATTGAACAAATGTGATAGAAGTACGCAGAATTCTTATATTAACCATAATATAAAATGATCTAATCGGGTCTCTGATTGCCCTATCATAGATGTTTAATAGTGCATTTTACTCGTCATTTCATGCGCTTTAAGGTGCCGACTAGCCCAATACGCTATCAGATATTGCAGCTACGTAAATTGAACAAGTGTGATAGAGTTTCGCTGAATTCTTAAATTAACCATAATATAAAATGATCTAATCGGGTCTCTGTTTGCCCTACCCTAGAAGTTTAGCAGAGCATTTTACTCGACATTTCATGCGCTTTAAGATGCCTCCTAGCCCAATACGCTATCTGAAATAGGGGCGACGTAAATTGAACTAATGTGATAAAATTACGTTGAATTCTTATATTAACAATAATATAAAATGATCTAATCGGGTCTCTGTTTGCCCTACCCTAGAAGTTTAATAGTGCATTTTTCTCGACATTTCACGCGCTTTATGATGCCGCCTAGCCCAATACGCTATCCGAAATAGGGGCGAGGTAAATTGAGCACATGTGATAAAATTTCGCTGAATTCTTATATTAACCATAGTATAAGAAGACCTAATCGGGTCTCTGATTGCCTTATCCGAGAAGTTTAGTAGTGCATTTTACACGTCAATTCATGCGCTTTAAGAGGCCGCCTAGCCCAATACGTTATCTGAAATAGGAGCGACGTAAATTGAACAAACGTGATAGAATTACGCAGAATTCTTATATTAACCATAATATAATACGATCTATTCGGTCTCTGATTGCCGGATCACAGAAGTTTAATAGTGCATTTTACTCGTCATTTCATGCGCTTAATGGTGCCGCCTAGCCCAGTACGCTATCAGAAATTGGAGCGACATAAATTGAACAAATGTGATAGAAGTACGCAGAATTCTTATATTAACCATAATATAAAATGATCTAATCGGGTCTCTGATTGCCCTATCATAGATGTTTAATAGTGCATTTTACTCGTCATTTCATGCGCTTTAAGGTGCCGACTAGCCCAATACGCTATCTGATATTGCAGCTACGTAAATTGAACAAGTGTGATAAAATTTCGCTGAATTCTTATATTAACCATAGTATAAGAAGACCTAATCGGGTCTCTGATTGCCTTATCCGAGAAGTTTAGCAGTGCATTTTACACGTCATTTCATGCGCTTTAAGATGCCGCCTAGCCCAATACGTTATCTGAAATACGAGCGACGTAAATTGAGCAAATGTGATAGAATTACGCATAATTCTTATATTAACCATAACATAATACGATCTATTCGGGTCTCTGATTGCCCTATCACAGAAGTTTAATAGTGCATTTTACTCGTCATTTCATGCGCTTAATGGTGCCGCCTAGCCCAGTACGCTATCTGAAATTGGAGCGACATAAATTCAACAAATGTGATAGAATTTCGCTGCATTCTTATATTAACCATAATATAAAATGATCTAATCGGGTCTCTGATCGCCCTAACGTAGAAGTTTAATAGTGCATTTTACTCGACATTTCATGCGCTTTAAAATGCCGCCAATCTCAATACGATATCGGGTGTAGGAGCGACGTGAATTGGAGAAATGTGATAGAGTTACGATGAATACTTAAATTAACAATAATATAAGATGAGCTAATCGGGATTCTGATTGCCCTATCCTAGAAGTTTAGTAGTGCATTTTACTCGATATTCCATGCGCTTTAAGGTGCCGCCTAGTCGAATACGCTATCTGAAATATGTGCGACGTAAATTGAACAAATGTGCTAGAATTTCGCTGAATCCTTATATTAACCATAATATTAATTGATCTAATCGGGTCTCTGATTGCCCTATCCGAGAAGTTTAGAAGTGCATTTTACTCGACATTTCATGCGCTTTAAGATGCCGCCTCGCCCAATACGCTATCTGAAATAGAAGCGTCGTAAATTGAATAAATGTGATAGAATTACGCAGAATTCTTATATTAACCATAATTTGAAATGATCTAATCGGGCCTCTGATTGTCCTATCATAGATGTTTAATAGTGCATTTTACTCGGCATTTCATGCGCTTTAAGGTGCCGACTAGCCCAATACGCTATCTGAAATAGGAGCGACATGAATTGAACAAATGTGATAGAATTACGCAGAATTCTTATATTAACCATAATATAGAATGATCTAA
>CAKAJE020000327.1:0-89148 GCA_916610135.2 Macropis europaea
GAACGACGTAAATTGAACAAATGTGATAGAATTTTGCTGAATTCTTAAATTAACCATAATATAAAATGATCTAATCGGGTCTCTGTTTGCCCTACCCTAGAAGTTTAATAGTGCATTTCACTCGTCATTTCATGCGCTTTGAGATGCCGCATATCCCAATACGCTATCTGAAATAGGAGCGACGTAAATTGAACAAATGTGATAGAATTTCGCTGAATTCGTAAATTAACCATAATATAAAATGATCTAATCGGGTCTCTGTTTGCCTTATCCTAGAAGTATAATAGTGCATTATACTCGCCATTTCATGCGCTTTTAGATGCCGCTTAGCCCAGGACGCTATCTGAAATAGGAACGACGTAAATTGAACAAATGTGATAGAATTTTGCTGAATTCTTAAATTAACCATAATATAAAATGACCTAATTGGGTCTCTGTTTGCCCTACCCTAGAAGTTTAACAGTGCATTTTACTCGCCATTTCATGCGCCTTCAGATGCCGCTTAGCCCAATAAGCTATCTGAAATAGGAGCGACGTAAATTGAACAAATGTGACAGAATTTCCCTGAAATCTTATATTAAACAAAATATAAAATGAGCTAATCGGGTCTCTGATTGCCCTATCATAGAAGTTTAGTAGTGCATTTTACTCGCCATTCCACGAGCTTTAAGATGCCGCCTAGCACAGTACGCTATCTGAAATAGGAGCGACGTAAGTTGAACAAATGTGATAGAATTACGCTGAATTCTTATATTAACCGTAATATAAAATGATCTAATCGGGTCTCTGTTTGCCTTATCCTAGAAGTTTAGTATTGCATTTTACTCGCCATTTCATGCGCTTTGAGATACCGCTTAGCCCAATACGCTATCCAAAATAGGAGCGACGTAAATTGAACAAATGTGATAGAATTTCGCTGAATTCTTAAATTAACTATAATATAAAATGATCTAATCGGGTCACTGATTGCCCTACCCTAGAAGTTTAATAGTGCATTTTGCTCGCCATTTCATGCGCTTTGAGATGCCGCTTAGCCCAATACGCTATCTGAAATATGAGCGACGTAAATTGAACAAATGTGATAGAATTTCGCTGAATTCTTATATTTACCAAAATATAAAATGATCTAATCGGGTCTCTGTTTGCCTTATCCTAGAAGTTTAGTATTTCATTTTACTCGCCATTTCATGCGCTTTGAGATGCCGCTTAGCCCAATACGCTATCTGAAATAGGAGCGACGTAAATTGAACAAATGTGATAGAATTTCGCTGAACTCATATATTAACCAAAGTATAAAATGATCTAATCTGGTCTCTGATTGCCCTATCATAGAAGTTTAGTAGTGCATTTTACTCGCCATTCCACGAGCTTTAAGATGCCGCCTAGCACAGTACGCTATCTGAAATACGAGCGACGTAAGTTGAACAAATGTGATAGAATTACGCTGAATTCTTATATTAACCGTAATATAAAATGATCTAATCGGGTCTCTGTTTGCCTTATCCTAGAAGTTTAGTATTGCATTTTACTCGCCATTTCATGCGCTTTGAGATACTGCTTAGCCCAATACGCTATCCGAAATAGGAGCGACGTAAATTGAACAAATGTGATAGAATTTCGCTGAATTCTTAAATTAACTATAATATAAAATGATCTAATCGGGTCACTGATTGCCCTACCCTAGAAGTTTAATAGTGCATTTTGCTCGCCATTTCATGCGCTTTGAGATGCCGCTTAGCCCAATACGCTATCTGAAATATGAGCGACGTAAATTGAACAAATGTGATAGAATTTCGCTGAATTCTTATATTAACCAAAATATAAAATGATCTAATCGGGTCTCTGTTTGCCTTATCCTAGAAGTTTAGTATTTCATTTTACTCGCCATTTCATGCGCTTTGAGATGCCGCTTAGCCCAATACGCTATCTGAAATAGGAGCGACGTAAATTGAACAAATGTGATAGAATTTCGCTGAACTCATATATTAACCAAAGTATAAAATGATCTAATCTGGTCTCTGATTGCCCTATCATAGAAGGTTAATAGTGCATTTTACTCGCCATTCCACGCGCTTTAAGATGCCGCCTAGCCCAGTACGCTGTCTGAAGTGGAAGCGACGTAAATTGAACAAGTGTGATAGAATCTCGCTGAATACTTATATTAACCTTAATGTAAAATGATCAAATCGGGTCTCTGTTCGCCCTACCCTAGAAGTTTAATAGTGCATTTCACTCGCCATTTCATGCGCTTTGAGATGACGCTTAACCCAATACGCTATCTGAAATAGGAGCGACGTAAGTTGAACAAATGTGACAGAATTACGCTGCATTCTTATATTCACCTTAATGTAAAATGATCTCTTCGGGTCTCTGTTCGCCCTACCCTAGAAGTGTAATAGTGCATTTCACTCGTCATTTCATGCGCTTTGAGATGCCGCTTAGCCCAATACGCTATCTGAAATAGGAGCGACGTAAATTGAACAAATGTGATAGGATTTCGCTGAATTCTTATATTAACCTTAATGTAAAATGATCTAATCGGGTCTCTGTTTGCCCAACCCTAGAAGTTTAATAGTGCATATCACTCGTCATTTCATGCGCTTTGAGACGCCGCTTCGCCTAATACGCTATCTGAAATAGGAGCGACGTAAATTGAACAAATGTGATAGAATTTCGCTGAATTCTTAAATTAACCATAACAAAAAATGATCTGATCGGGTCTCTGTTTGCCCTACCCTAGAAGTTTAATGGTGCGTTTCACTCGTCATTTCATGCGCTTTGAGATGCCGCTAAGCACAATAAGCTATCTGAAGTACGAGCGACGTAAATTGAACAAATGTGATAGAATTTCGCTGAATTCTTATATTAACCAAAATATAAAATGATCTAATCGGGTCTCTGATTACCCTATCATAGAAGATTAATAGTGCATTTTACTCGCCACTCCACGCGCTTTAGGGTGCCGCCTAGCCCAGTATGCTATCCGAAATAGGAGCGACGTACATTGAACAAATGTGATAGAATTTTGCTGAATTCTTAAATTAACCATAATATAAAATGATCTAATCGGGTCTCTGTTTGCCCTACCCCAGAAGTTTAATAGTGCATTTTACTCGCCATTTCATGCGCTTTGAGATGCCGCTTAGCACAATACGCTATCTGAAATAGGAGCGACGTAAATTGAACAAATGTGATAGAATTTCGATGAATCCTTTAATTAACCATAATATAAAATGATCTAATCGGGTCTCTGTTCGCCCTACCATAGAAGTCTAATAGTGCATTTCACTCTCCATTCCACGCGCTTTAAGATGCCGCCGAGCCCAGTACGGTATCTGAAATAGGAGCCACGTAAATTGAACAAATGTGATAGAATTTTGCTGAATTCTTAAATTAACCATAATATAAAATGATCTAATCGGGTCTCTGTACGCCCTACCATAGAAATCTAATAGTGCATTTTACTCGCCATTTCATGCGCTTTGAGATGCCGCTTAGCCCAATACGATATCTGAAATAGGAGCGACGTAAGTTGAACAAATGTGATAGAATTTCGCTGGATTCTTTTATTAACCATAATGTAAAATGATCTGATCGCGTCTCTGTTCGCCCTAGCCTAGAAGTTTAATAGTGCATTTCACTCGTCATTTCATGCGCTTTGAGATGCCGCTTAGTCCACTAAGCTATCTGAAATAGGAGCGACGTAAATTGAACAAATGTGATAGAATTTCGATGAATTCTTATATTAACCAAAATATAAAATGATCTAATCGGGTCTCTGATTGCCCTATCATAGAAGTTTAATAGTGCATTTTACTCGCCATTTCATGCGCTTTGAGATGCCGCTTAGCACAATACGCTATCTGAAATAGGAGCGACGTAAATTGAACAAATGTGATGGAATTTTGCTGAATTCTTAAATTAACCATAATATAAAATGATCTAATCTGGTCTCTGTTCGCCCTACCATAGAAGTCTAATAGTGCATTTCACTCGCCATTTAACGCGTTTTAAGATGCCGCCGAGCAGAGTACGCTATCTGAAGTAGGAACGATGTAAATTGAACAAATGTGATAGAGTTTTGCTGAATTCTTAAATTCACCATAATATAAAATGATCTAATCGGGTCTCTGATTGCCCCATCATAGAAGTTTAACAGTGCATTTTATTCGCTATTCCACGCGCTTTAAGATGCCGCCGAGCCCAATACGCTATCTGAAATAGGAGCGACGTAAATTGAACAAATGTGATAGAATTTTGCTGAATTCTTAAATTAACCGTAATATAAAATGATCTAATCGGGTCTCTGTTTGGCCTAGCCTAGAAGTTTACGAGTGCATTTTATTCGCCATTTCATGCGATTTGAGATGCCGCTTAGCCGAATACGCTATCTGAATTAGGAGCGACGTAAATTGAACAAATGTGATACAAATTCCCTGAAATCTTATATTAAACAAAATATAAAATGATCTAATCGGGTCTCTGATTGCCCTATCATAGAAGCTTAGTAGTGCATTTTACTCGCCATTCCACGCGCTTTAAGATGCCGCCTAGCCCAGTACGCTATCAGAATTAGGAGCGACGTAAATTGAACAAATGTGATAGGATTACGCTGCATTCTTATATTAACCGTAATATAAAATGGTCTAATCGGGTCTCTGTTTGCCCTACTCTAGAAGTTTAACAGTGCATTTTACTCGCCATTTCATGCGCTTTGGGATGCCGCATAGCCCAATACGCTATCTGAAATAGGAGCGACGTAAATTGAACAAATGTGATGGAATTTCCGTGAATTCTTATATTAACCTCAATGTAAAATGATCTAATCGGGTCTCTGTTCGCCCTACCATAGAAGTCTTATAGTGCATTTCACTCGCCATTTCATGCGCTTTGAGATGCCGCTTAGCCCAATACGCTATCTGAAATAGGAGCGACGTAAATTGAACAAAAGTGATAGAATTTCCCTGAAATCTTATATTAAACAAAATATAAAATGATCTAATCGGGTCTCTGATTGCCCTATCATAGAAGTTTAGTAGTTCATTTTACTCGCCATTCCACGCGCTTTATGATGCCGCCTAGCCCAGTACGCTATCTGAAATAGGAGCGACGTAAATTGAACAAATGCGATAGAATTTCCCTGAAATCTTATATTAAACAAAATATAAAATGATCTAATCGGGTCTCTGATTGCCCTATCATAGAAGTTTAGTAGTTCATTTTACTCGCCATTCCACGCGCTTTATGATGCCGCCTAGCCCAGTACGGTATCTGAAATAGGAGCTACGTAAGTTGAACAAATGTGATAGAATTACGCTGAATTCTTATATTAACCGTAATATAAAATGATGTAATCGGGCCTCTGTTTGCCCTATCATAGAAGTTTGATAGTGCATTATACTCGCCATTTCATGTGCTTTAAGCTGCCGCATAGCCCAATACGCTATCTGGAATAGGAGCGACGTAAATTGAACAAATGTGATAGAATTTCCCTGAATTCTTATATTAACCTTAATGTAAAATGATCTTATCGTGTCTCTGTTCGCCCTACCATAGAAGTCTAATAGCGCATTTCACTCGCCATTTCATGCGCTTTGAGATGCCGCTTAGCACAATACGCTATTTGAAATAGGGGCGACGTAAATTGAACAAATGTGATAGAATTACGCTGAATTCTTATATTATCCGTAATATAAAATGATCTAATCGGGTCTCTGTTTGCCTTATCCTAGAAGTTTAATAGTGCATTTTACTCGCCATTTCATGCGCTATGAGATGCCGCTTAGCCCAATACGCTATCTGGAATAGGAGCGACGTAAATTGGACAAATGTGATAGAATTTCCCTGAATTCTTATATTAACCTTAATGTAAAATGATGTAATCGGGCCTCTGTTTGCCCTGTCATAGAAGTATAACAGTGCATTTTACTCGCCATTTCATGCGCTTTGAGATGCCGCATAGCCCAATACGCTATCTGAAATAGGAGCGACGTAAATTGAACAAATGTTATAGAATTTCGCTGAATTCTTAAATTAACCATAATATAAAATGATCTAATCGGGTCTCTGTTCGCCCTACCATAGAAGTCTAATAGTGCATTTCACTCGCCATTCCACGCGCTTTAAGATGCGGCCGAACCCAGTACGCTATCTGAAATAGGAGCGACGTAAATTGAACAAATGTGATAGGATTTTGCTGAAATCTTAAATTAACCATAATATAAAATGATCTAATCGGGTCTCTGTTTGCCCTGTCATAGAAGTATAACAGATCATTTTACTCGCCATTTCATGCGCTTTGAGATGCCGCTTAGTGCAATACGCTATCTGAAATATGAGCGACGTAAATTGAACAAATGTGATAGAATTTCGCTGAATTCTTATATTAACCAAAATATAAAATGATCTAATCGGGTCTCTGATTGCCCTATCATAGAAGTTTAATAGTGCATTTTACTCGCCATTCCTCGCGCTTTAAGATGCCGCCTATCCGAGTACGCTATCTGAAATAGGAGCGACGTAAATTGAACAAATGTGATAGAATTTTTCTGAATTCTTAAATTAACCATAATATGAAATGACCTAATCGGGTCTCTGTTTGCCCTACCCTAGAAGTTTAATAGTGCATTTTACTCGCCATTTCTTGCGCTTTGAGATGCCGCTTAGCCCAATACGCTATCTGAAATTTCAGCGACATAAATTGAACATATGTGAGAGAATTTCGCTGAATTCTTAAATTAACCATAATATAAAATGATCTAATGTGGTCTCTGTTTGCCCTACCCTAGAAGTTTAATAGTGCATTTTACTCGCCATTTCTTGCGCTTTGAGATGCCGCTTAGCACAAGTCGCTATCTGAAATAGGAGCGATGTAAATTGAACAAATGTGATAGAATTTCGCTGAATTCTTATATTAACCTTAATGTAAAATAATCTAATCGGGTCTTTGTTCGCCCTACCCTAGAAGTTTAATAGTGCATTTTACTCGCCACTTCATGCGCTTTGAGATGCCGCTTAGCCCAATAAGCTATCTGAAATAGGATCGACGTAAATTGAACAAATGTGATAGAATTTTGCTGAATTCTTAAATTAACCATAATATAAAATGATGTAATCGGGTTTCTGTTCGCCCTACCCAAGAAGTTTAATAGTGCATTTCTCTCGTCATTTCATGCGCTTTGAGATGCCGCTTAGCCCAATAGCTATCTGAAATAGGAGCGACGTAAATTGAACAAATGTGATAGAATTTCCCTGAAATCTTATATTAAACAAAATATAAAATGATCTAAACGGGACTCTGATTGCCCTATCATAGAAGTTTAGTAGTGCATTTTGCTCGCCCTTCCACGCGCTTTAAGATACCGCCTAGCCCAGTACACTATCTGAAATAGGAGCGACGTATGTTGAACAAATGTGATAGAATTACGCTGAATTCTTATATTAACCGTAATGTAAAATGATCTAATCGGGTCTCTGTTTGCATTACCATAGAAGTTTAATAGTGCATTTTACTCGCCATTTCATGCGCTTTGAGATGCCGCTTAGCCCAATACGCTATTTGCAATAGGAGCAACGTAAATTGAACAAATGTGATAGAATAACGCTGAATTCTTATATTAACCGTAATATGAAATGGTCTAATCGGGTCTCCGTTTGCCTTTTCCTAGAAGTTTAATAGTGCATTTCACTCGCCATTTCATGCGCTTTGAGATGCCGCTTAGCCCGATACGCTATCTGACACAGGAGCGACGTAAATTGAACAAAGGTGATAGAATTTCGCTGAATTCTTATATTAACCAAAATATAAAATGATCTAATCGGGTCTCTGATTGCCCTATCATAGAAGATTAATAGTGCATTTCACTCGCCATTTCATGCGCTTTGAGATGCCGCTTAGGCCGATACGCTATCTGACATAGGAGCGACGTAAATTGAACAAATGTGATAGAATTTCGCTGAATTCTTATATTAACCTCAATGTAAAATGATCTAATCGGGACTTTGTTCGCCCTACCCTAGAAGTTTAATAGTGCATTTCACTCGTCATTTCATGCGCTTTGAGATGCCGCTTAGCCCAATACGCTATCTGAAATATCAGCGACGTAAATTGAACAAATGTGAGAGAATTTCGCTGAATTCTGAAATTAACCATAATATAAAATGATCTTATCGGGTCTCTGTTTGCCCTACCCTAGAAGTTTAATAGTGCATTTTACTCGACATGTCTTGCGCTTTGAGATGCCGCTTAGTCCAATACGCTGTCTGGAATATCAGCGACGTAAATTAAACAAATGTGAGAGAATTTCGCTGAATTCTTATATTAACCAAAATATAAAATGATCTAATCGGGTCTCTGATTGCCCTATCATAGAAGTTTAATAGTGCATTTTACTCGCCATTACACACGCTTTAAGATGCCGCTTATCCCAATACGCTATCTGAAATATCAGCGACGTAAATTGAACAAATGTGAGAGAATTTCGCTGAATTCTTAAATTAACCATAATATAAAATGATCTAATGGGGTCTCTGTTCGCCCTACCCTAGAAGTTTAATAGTGCATTTTACTCGCCATTACACGCGCTTTAAGATGCCGCCTAGCCCAGTACACTATCTGAAATAGGAGCGACGTATGTTGAACAAATGTGATAGAATTACGCTGAATTCTTATATTAACCGTAATATAAAATGATCTAATCGGGTCTCTGATTGCCCTATCATAGAAGTTTAATAGTGCATTTTACTCGCCATTTCATGCGCTTTGAGATGCCGCTTAGCACAATACGCTATCTGAAATAGGAGCGACGTAAGTTGAACAAATGTGATAGAATTTCGCTGGATTCTTTTATTAACCATAATGTAAAATGATCTGATCGCGTCTCTGTTCGCCCTAGCCTAGAAGTTTAATAGTGCATTTCACTCGTCATTTCATGCGCTTTGAGATGCCGCTTAGTCCACTAAGCTATCTGAAATAGGAGCGACGTAAATTGAACAAATGTGATAGAATTTCGATGAATTCTTATATTAACCAAAATATAAAATGATCTAATCGGGTCTCTGATTGCCCTATCATAGAAGTTTAATAGTGCATTTTACTCGCCATTTCATGCGCTTTGAGATGCCGCTTAGCACAATACGCTATCTGAAATAGGAGCGACGTAAATTGAACAAATGTGATGGAATTTTGCTGAATTCTTAAATTAACCATAATATAAAATGATCTAATCGGGTCTCTGTTCGCCCTACCATAGAAGTCTAATAGTGCATTTCACTCGCCATTTAACGCGTTTTAAGATGCCGCCGAGCAGAGTACGCTATCTGAAGTAGGAACGATGTAAATTGAACAAATGTGATAGAGTTTTGCTGAATTCTTAAATTCACCATAATATAAAATGATCTAATCGGGTCTCTGATTGCCCCATCATAGAAGTTTAATAGTGCATTTTATTCGCTATTCCACGCGCTTTAAGATGCCGCCGAGCCCAATACGCTATCTGAAATAGGAGCGACGTAAATTGAACAAATGTGATAGAATTTTGCTGAATTCTTAAATTAACCGTAATATAAAATGATCTAATCGGGTCTCTGTTTGGCCTAGCCTAGAAGTTTACGAGTGCATTTTATTCGCCATTTCATGCGATTTGAGATGCCGCTTAGCCGAATACGCTATCTGAATTAGGAGCGACGTAAATTGAACAAATGTGATACAAATTCCCTGAAATCTGATATTAAACAAAATATAAAATGATCTAATCGGGTCTCTGATTGCCCTATCATAGAAGCTTAGTAGTGCATTTTACTCGCCATTCCACGCGCTTTAAGATGCCGCCTAGCCCAGTACGCTATCAGAATTAGGAGCGACGTAACTTGAACAAATGTGATAGGATTACGCTGCATTCTTATATTAACCGTAATATAAAATGGTCTAATCGGGTCTCTGTTTGCCCTACTCTAGAAGTTTAACAGTGCATTTTACTCGCCATTTCATGCGCTTTGGGATGCCGCATAGCCCAATACGCTATCTGAAATAGGAGCGACGTAAATTGAACAAATGTGATGGAATTTCCGTGAATTCTTATATTAACCTCAATGTAAAATGATCTAATCGGGTCTCTGTTCGCCCTACCATAGAAGTCTTATAGTGCATTTCACTCGCCCTTTCATGCGCTTTGAGATGCCGCTTAGCCCAATACGCTATCTGAAATAGGAGCGACGTAAATTGAACAAAAGTGATAGAATTTCCCTGAAATCTTATATTAAACAAAATATAAAATGATCTAATCGGGTCTCTGATTGCCCTATCATAGAAGTTTAGTAGTTCATTTTACTCGCCATTCCACGCGCTTTATGATGCCGCCTAGCCCAGTACGCTATCTGAAATAGGAGCGACGTAAATTGAACAAATGCGATAGAATTTCCCTGAAATCTTATATTAAACAAAATATAAAATGATCTAATCGGGTCTCTGATTGCCCTATCATAGAAGTTTAGTAGTGCATTTTACTCGCCATTCCACGCGCTTTATGATGCCGCCTAGCCCAGTACGGTATCTGAAATAGGAGCTACGTAAGTTGAACAAATGTGATAGAATTACGCTGAATTCTTATATTAACCGTAATATAAAATGATGTAATCGGGCCTCTGTTTGCCCTATCATAGAAGTTTGATAGTGCATTATACTCGCCATTTCATGTGCTTTAAGCTGCCGCATAGCCCAATACGCTATCTGGAATAGGAGCGACGTAAATTGAACAAATGTGATAGAATTTCCCTGAATTCTTATATTAACCTTAATGTAAAATGATCTTATCGTGTCTCTGTTCGCCCTACCATAGAAGTCTAATAGCGCATTTCACTCGCCATTTCATGCGCTTTGAGATGCCGCTTAGCACAATACGCTATTTGAAATAGGGGCGACGTAAATTGAACAAATGTGATAGAATTACGCTGAATTCTTATATTATCCGTAATATAAAATGATCTAATCGGGTCTCTGTTTGCCTTATCCTAGAAGTTTAATAGTGCATTTTACTCGCCATTTCATGCGCTATGAGATGCCGCTTAGCCCAATACGCTATCTGGAATAGGAGCGACGTAAATTGGACAAATGTGATAGAATTTCCCTGAATTCTTATATTAACCTTAATGTAAAATGATGTAATCGGGCCTCTGTTTGCCCTGTCATAGAAGTATAACAGTGCATTTTACTCGCCATTTCATGCGCTTTGAGATGCCGCATAGCCCAATACGCTATCTGAAATAGGAGCGACGTAAATAGAACAAATGTTATAGAATTTCGCTGAATTCTTAAATTAACCATAATATAAAATGATCTAATCGGGTCTCTGTTCGCCCTACCATAGAAGTCTAATAGTGCATTTCACTCGCCATGCCACGCGCTTTAAGATGCGGCCGAACCCAGTACGCTATCTGAAATAGGAGCGACGTAAATTGAACAAATGTGATAGAATTTTGCTGAAATCTTAAATTAACCATAATATAAAATGATCTAATCGGGTCTCTGTTTGCCCTGTCATAGAAGTATAACAGATCATTTTACTCGCCATTTCATGCGCTTTGAGATGCCGCTTAGTGCAATACGCTATCTGAAATATGAGCGACGTAAATTGAACAAATGTGATAGAATTTCGCTGAATTCTTATATTAACCAAAATATAAAATGATCTAATCGGGTCTCTGATTGCCCTATCATAGAAGTTTAATAGTGCATTTTACTCGCCATTCCTCGCGCTTTAAGATGCCGCCTATCCGAGTACGCTATCTGAAATAGGAGCGACGTAAATTGAACAAATGTGATAGAATTTTTCTGAATTCTTAAATTAACCATAATATGAAATGACCTAATCGGGTCTCTGTTTGCCCTACCCTAGAAGTTTAATAGTGCATTTTACTCGCCATTTCTTGCGCTTTGAGATGCCGCTTAGCCCAATACGCTATCTGAAATTTCAGCGACATAAATTGAACATATGTGAGAGAATTTCGCTGAATTCTTAAATTAACCATAATATAAAATGATCTAATGTGGTCTCTGTTTGCCCTACCCTAGAAGTTTAATAGTGCATTTTACTCGCCATTTCTTGCGCTTTGAGATGCCGCTTAGCACAAGTCGCTATCTGAAATAGGAGCGATGTAAATTGAACAAATGTGATAGAATTTCGCTGAATTCTTATATTAACCTTAATGTAAAATAATCTAATCGGGTCTTTGTTCGCCCTACCCTAGAAGTTTAATAGTGCATTTTACTCGCCACTTCATGCGCTTTGAGATGCCGCTTAGCCCAATAAGCTATCTGAAATAGGATCGACGTAAATTGAACAAATGTGATAGAATTTTGCTGAATTCTTAAATTAACCATAATATAAAATGATGTAATCGGGTTTCTGTTCGCCCTACCCAAGAAGTTTAATAGTGCATTTCTCTCGTCATTTCATGCGCTTTGAGATGCCGCTTAGCCCAATAGCTATCTGAAATAGGAGCGACGTAAATTGAACAAATGTGATAGAATTTCCCTGAAATCTTATATTAAACAAAATATAAAATGATCTAAACGGGACTCTGATTGCCCTATCATAGAAGTTTAGTAGTGCGTTTTGCTCGCCCTTCCACGCGCTTTAAGATACCGCCTAGCCCAGTACACTATCTGAAATAGGAGCGACGTATGTTGAACAAATGTGATAGAATTACGCTGAATTCTTATATTAACCGTAATGTAAAATGATCTAATCGGGTCTCTGTTTGCATTACCATAGAAGTTTAATAGTGCATTTTACTCGCCATTTCATGCGCTTTGAGATGCCGCTTAGCCCAATACGCTATTTGCAATAGGAGCAACGTAAATTGAACAAATGTGATAGAATAACGCTGAATTCTTATATTAACCGTAATATGAAATGGTCTAATCGGGTCTCCGTTTGCCTTATCCTAGAAGTTTAATAGTGCATTTCACTCGCCATTTCATGCGCTTTGAGATGCCGCTTAGCCCAATACGCTATCTGACATAGGAGCGACGTAAATTGAACAAAGGTGATAGAATTTCGCTGAATTCTTATATTAACCAAAATATAAAATGATCTAATCGGGTCTCTGATTGCCCTATCATAGAAGATTAATAGTGCATTTCACTCGCCATTTCATGCGCTTTGAGATGCCGCTTAGGCCGATACGCTATCTGACATAGGAGCGACGTAAATTGAACAAATGTGAGAGAATTTCGCTGAATTCTTATATTAACCTCAATGTAAAATGATCTAATCGGGACTTTGTTCGCCCTACCCTAGAAGTTTAATAGTGCATTTCACTCGTCATTTCATGCGCTTTGAGATGCCGCTTAGCCCAATACGCTATCTGAAATATCAGCGACGTAAATTGAACAAATGTGAGAGAATTTCGCTGAATTCTGAAATTAACCATAATATAAAATGATCTTATCGGGTCTCTGTTTGCCCTACCCTAGAAGTTTAATAGTGCATTTTACTCGACATGTCTTGCGCTTTGAGATGCCGCTTAGTCCAATACGCTGTCTGGAATATCAGCGACGTAAATTAAACAAATGTGAGAGAATTTCGCTGAATTCTTATATTAACCAAAATATAAAATGATCTAATCGGGTCTCTGATTGCCCTATCATAGAAGTTTAATAGTGCATTTTACTCGCCATTACACACGCTTTAAGATGCCGCTTATCCCAATACGCTATCTGAAATATCAGCGACGTAAATTGAACAAATGTGAGAGAATTTCGCTGAATTCTTAAATTAACCATAATTTAAAATGATCTAATGGGGTCTCTGTTCGCCCTACCCTAGAAGTTTAATAGTGCATTTTACTCGCCATTACACGCGCTTTAAGATGCCGCCTAGCCCAGTACACTATCTGAAATAGGAGCGACGTATGTTGAACAAATGTGATAGAATTACGCTGAATTCTTATATTAACCGTAATATAAAATGATCTAATCGGGTCTCTGATTGCCCTATCATAGAAGTTTAATAGTGCATTTTACTCGCCATTTCATGCGCTTTGAGATGCCGCTTAGCACAATACGCTATCTGAAATAGGAGCGACGTAAGTTGAACAAATGTGATAGAATTTCGCTGGATTCTTTTATTAACCATAATGTAAAATGATCTGATCGCGTCTCTGTTCGCCCTAGCCTAGAAGTTTAATAGTGCATTTCACTCGTCATTTCATGCGCTTTGAGATGCCGCTTAGTCCACTAAGCTATCTGAAATAGGAGCGACGTAAATTGAACAAATGTGATAGAATTTCGATGAATTCTTATATTAACCAAAATATAAAATGATCTAATCGGGTCTCTGATTGCCCTATCATAGAAGTTTAATAGTGCATTTTACTCGCCATTTCATGCGCTTTGAGATGCCGCTTAGCACAATACGCTATCTGAAATAGGAGCGACGTAAATTGAACAAATGTGATGGAATTTTGCTGAATTCTTAAATTAACCATAATATAAAATGATCTAATCGGGTCTCTGTTCGCCCTACCATAGAAGTCTAATAGTGCATTTCACTCGCCATTTAACGCGTTTTAAGATGCCGCCGAGCAGAGTACGCTATCTGAAGTAGGAACGATGTAAATTGAACAAATGTGATAGAGTTTTGCTGAATTCTTAAATTCACCATAATATAAAATGATCTAATCGGGTCTCTGATTGCCCCATCATAGAAGTTTAATAGTGCATTTTATTCGCTATTCCACGCGCTTTAAGATGCCGCCGAGCCCAATACGCTATCTGAAATAGGAGCGACGTAAATTGAACAAATGTGATAGAATTTTGCTGAATTCTTAAATTAACCGTAATATAAAATGATCTAATCGGGTCTCTGTTTGGCCTAGCCTAGAAGTTTACGAGTGCATTTTATTCGCCATTTCATGCGATTTGAGATGCCGCTTAGCCGAATACGCTATCTGAATTAGGAGCGACGTAAATTGAACAAATGTGATACAAATTCCCTGAAATCTGATATTAAACAAAATATAAAATGATCTAATCGGGTCTCTGATTGCCCTATCATAGAAGTTTAGTAGTTCATTTTACTCGCCATTCCACGCGCTTTATGATGCCGCCTAGCCCAGTACGCTATCTGAAATAGGAGCGACGTAAATTGAACAAATGCGATAGAATTTCCCTGAAATCTTATATTAAACAAAATATAAAATGATCTAATCGGGTCTCTGATTGCCCTATCATAGAAGTTTAGTAGTTCATTTTACTCGCCATTCCACGCGCTTTATGATGCCGCCTAGCCCAGTACGGTATCTGAAATAGGAGCTACGTAAGTTGAACAAATGTGATAGAATTACGCTGAATTCTTATATTAACCGTAATATAAAATGATGTAATCGGGCCTCTGTTTGCCCTATCATAGAAGTTTGATAGTGCATTATACTCGCCATTTCATGTGCTTTAAGCTGCCGCATAGCCCAATACGCTATCTGGAATAGGAGCGACGTAAATTGAACAAATGTGATAGAATTTCCCTGAATTCTTATATTAACCTTAATGTAAAATGATCTTATCGTGTCTCTGTTCGCCCTACCATAGAAGTCTAATAGCGCATTTCACTCGCCATTTCATGCGCTTTGAGATGCCGCTTAGCACAATACGCTATTTGAAATAGGGGCGACGTAAATTGAACAAATGTGATAGAATTACGCTGAATTCTTATATTATCCGTAATATAAAATGATCTAATCGGGTCTCTGTTTGCCTTATCCTAGAAGTTTAATAGTGCATTTTACTCGCCATTTCATGCGCTATGAGATGCCGCTTAGCCCAATACGCTATCTGGAATAGGAGCGACGTAAATTGGACAAATGTGATAGAATTTCCCTGAATTCTTATATTAACCTTAATGTAAAATGATGTAATCGGGCCTCTGTTTGCCCTGTCATAGAAGTATAACAGTGCATTTTACTCGCCATTTCATGCGCTTTGAGATGCCGCATAGCCCAATACGCTATCTGAAATAGGAGCGACGTAAATTGAACAAATGTTATAGAATTTCGCTGAATTCTTAAATTAACCATAATATAAAATGATCTAATCGGGTCTCTGTTCGCCCTACCATAGAAGTCTAATAGTGCATTTCACTCGCCATGCCACGCGCTTTAAGATGCGGCCGAACCCAGTACGCTATCTGAAATAGGAGCGACGTAAATTGAACAAATGTGATAGAATTTTGCTGAAATCTTAAATTAACCATAATATAAAATGATCTAATCGGGTCTCTGTTTGCCCTGTCATAGAAGTATAACAGATCATTTTACTCGCCATTTCATGCGCTTTGAGATGCCGCTTAGTGCAATACGCTATCTGAAATATGAGCGACGTAAATTGAACAAATGTGATAGAATTTCGCTGAATTCTTATATTAACCAAAATATAAAATGATCTAATCGGGTCTCTGATTGCCCTATCATAGAAGTTTAATAGTGCATTTTACTCGCCATTCCTCGCGCTTTAAGATGCCGCCTATCCGAGTACGCTATCTGAAATAGGAGCGACGTAAATTGAACAAATGTGATAGAATTTTTCTGAATTCTTAAATTAACCATAATATGAAATGACCTAATCGGGTCTCTGTTTGCCCTACCCTAGAAGTTTAATAGTGCATTTTACTCGCCATTTCTTGCGCTTTGAGATGCCGCTTAGCCCAATACGCTATCTGATATTTCAGCGACATAAATTGAACATATGTGAGAGAATTTCGCTGAATTCTTAAATTAACCATAATATAAAATGATCTAATGTGGTCTCTGTTTGCCCTACCCTAGAAGTTTAATAGTGCATTTTACTCGCCATTTCTTGCGCTTTGAGATGCCGCTTAGCACAAGTCGCTATCTGAAATAGGAGCGATGTAAATTGAACAAATGTGATAGAATTTCGCTGAATTCTTATATTAACCTTAATGTAAAATAATCTAATCGGGTCTTTGTTCGCCCTACCCTAGAAGTTTAATAGTGCATTTTACTCGCCACTTCATGCGCTTTGAGATGCCGCTTAGCCCAATAAGCTATCTGAAATAGGATCGACGTAAATTGAACAAATGTGATAGAATTTTGCTGAATTCTTAAATTAACCATAATATAAAATGATGTAATCGGGTTTCTGTTCGCCCTACCCAAGAAGTTTAATAGTGCATTTCTCTCGTCATTTCATGCGCTTTGAGATGCCGCTTAGCCCAATAGCTATCTGAAATAGGAGCGACGTAAATTGAACAAATGTGATAGAATTTCCCTGAAATCTTATATTAAACAAAATATAAAATGATCTAAACGGGACTCTGATTGCCCTATCATAGAAGTTTAGTAGTGCATTTTGCTCGCCCTTCCACGCGCTTTAAGATACCGCCTAGCCCAGTACACTATCTGAAATAGGAGCGACGTATGTTGAACAAATGTGATAGAATTACGCTGAATTCTTATATTAACCGTAATATAAAATGATCTAATCGGGTCTCTGTTTGCATTACCATAGAAGTTTAATAGTGCATTTTACTCGCCATTTCATGCGCTTTGAGATGCCGCTTAGCCCAATACGCTATTTGCAATAGGAGCAACGTAAATTGAACAAATGTGATAGAATAACGCTGAATTCTTATATTAACCGTAATATGAAATGGTCTAATCGGGTCTCCGTTTGCCTTATCCTAGAAGTTTAATAGTGCATTTCACTCGCCATTTCATGCGCTTTGAGATGCCGCTTAGCCCGATACGCTATCTGACACAGGAGCGACGTAAATTGAACAAAGGTGATAGAATTTCGCTGAATTCTTATATTAACCAAAATATAAAATGATCTAATCGGGTCTCTGATTGCCCTATCATAGAAGATTAATAGTGCATTTCACTCGCCATTTCATGCGCTTTGAGATGCCGCTTAGGCCGATACGCTATCTGACATAGGAGCGACGTAAATTGAACAAATGTGATAGAATTTCGCTGAATTCTTATATTAACCTCAATGTAAAATGATCTAATCGGGACTTTGTTCGCCCTACCCTAGAAGTTTAATAGTGCATTTCACTCGTCATTTCATGCGCTTTGAGATGCCGCTTAGCCCAATACGCTATCTGAAATATCAGCGACGTAAATTGAACAAATGTGAGAGAATTTCGCTGAATTCTGAAATTAACCATAATATAAAATGATCTTATCGGGTCTCTGTTTGCCCTACCCTAGAAGTTTAATAGTGCATTTTACTCGACATGTCTTGCGCTTTCAGATGCCGCTTAGTCCAATACGCTGTCTGGAATATCAGCGACGTAAATTAAACAAATGTGAGAGAATTTCGCTGAATTCTTATATTAACCAAAATATAAAATGATCTAATCGGGTCTCTGATTGCCCTATCATAGAAGTTTAATAGTGCATTTTACTCGCCATTACACACGCTTTAAGATGCCGCTTATCCCAATACGCTATCTGAAATATCAGCGACGTAAATTGAACAAATGTGAGAGAATTTCGCTGAATTCTTAAATTAACCATAATATAAAATGATCTAATGGGGTCTCTGTTCGCCCTACCCTAGAAGTTTAATAGTGCATTTTACTCGCCATTACACGCGCTTTAAGATGCCGCCTAGCCCAGTACACTATCTGAAATAGGAGCGACGTATGTTGAACAAATGTGATAGAATTACGCTGAATTCTTATATTAACCGTAATATAAAATGATCTAATCGGGTCTCTGCTTGCATTACCATAGAAGTTTAATAGTGCATTTTACTCTCCATTTCATGCGCTTTGAGATACCGCTTAGCCCAATACGCTATCCGCAATAGGATCGACGTAAATTGTACAAATGAGATAGAATTTCGCTGAATTCTTAAATTAACCATAATATAAAGTGATCTAAACTGGTCTCTGTTTGCCCCACCCTAGAAGTTTAATAGTGCATTTTACTCGCCATTTCTTGCGCTTTGAGATGCCGCTTAGCCCAATACGCTATCTGAAATAGGAGCAACGTAAATTGAACAAATGTGATAGAATTTCGCTGAATTCTTATATTAACCAAAATATAAAATGATCTAATCGGGTTTCTGATTGCCCTATCATAGAAGTTTAATAGTGCATTTTACTCGCCATTCCGCGCGCTTTAACTTGCCGCCTAGCCCAGTATGCTATCTGAAATAGGAACGACGTAAATTGAACAAATGTGATAGAATTTTGCTGAATCCTTAAATTAACCATAATATAAAATGATCTAATCGGGTCTCTGATTGCCCTACCCTAGAAGTTTAATAGCGCATTTTACTCAGCATTTCATGCGCTTTGAGATGCCGCTTATCCCAATACGCTATCTGAAATAGGAGCGACGTAGATTAAACAAATGTGATAGAATTTCGCTGAATTCTTATATTAACCAAAATATAAAATGATCTAATCGGGTCTCTGATTGCCCTATCATAGAAGTTTAATAGTGCATTTTACTCGCCATTCCTCGCGCTTTAAGATGCCGCCTATCCGAGTACGCTATCTGAAATAGGAGCGACGTAAATTGAGCAAATGTGATAGAATTTTTCTGAATTCTTAAATTAACCATAATATGAAATGACCTAATCGGGTCTCTGTTTGCCCTACCCTAGAAGTTTAATAGTGCATTTTACTCGCCATTTCTTGCGCTTTGAGATGCCGCTTAGCCCAATACGCTATCTGAAATATCAGCGACATAAATTGAACAAATGTGAGAGAATTTCGCTGAATTCTTAAATTAACCATAATATAAAATGATCTAATGTGGTCTCTGTTTGCCCTACCCTAGAAGTTTAATAGTGCATTTTACTCGCCATTTCTTGCGCTTTGAGATGCCGCTTAGCACAAGTCGCTATCTGAAATAGGAGCGATGTAAATTGAACAAATGTGATAGAATTTCGGTGAATTCTTATATTAACCTTAATGTAAAATAATCTAATCGGGTCTTTGTTCGCCGTACCCTAGAAGTTTAATAGTGCATTTTACTCGCCACTTCATGCGCTTTGAGATGCCGCTTAGCCCAATAAGCTATCTGAAATAGGATCGACGTAAATTGAACAAATGTGATAGAATTTCGCTGAATTCTTATATTAACCAAAATATAAAATGATCTAATCGGGTCTCTGATTGCCCTATCATAGAAGTTTAATAGTGCATTTTACTCGTCATTCCACGCGCTTTAAGATGCCGCCTAGCCCAGTACGCTATCTGAAATAGGAGCGACGTAAATTGAACAAATGTGATAGAATTTTGCTGAATTCTTAAATTAACCATAATATAAAATGATGTAATCGGGTCTCTGTTCGCCCTACCCAAGAAGTTTAATAGTGCATTTCTCTCGTCATTTCATGCGCTTTGAGATGCCGCTTAGCCCAATAGCTATCTGAAATAGGAGCGACGTAAATTGAACAAATGTGATAGAATTTCCCTGAAATCTTATATTAAACAAAATATAAAATGATCTAAACGGGACTCTGAGTGCCCTATCATAGAAGTTTAGTAGTGCATTTTGCTCGCCCTTCCACGCGCTTTAAGATGCCGCCTAGCCCAGTACACTATCTGAAATAGGAGCGACGTATGTTGAACAAATGTGATAGAATTACGCTGAATTCTTATATTAACCGTAATATAAAATGATCTAATCGGGTCTCTGTTTGCCCTACCCTAGAAGTTTAATAGAGCATTTCACTCGCCATTTCATGCGCTTTGAGATGCCGCTTAGCCCAATACGCTATCTGAAATAGGAGCGACGTAAATTGAACAAATGTGAGAGAATTTCGCTGAACTCTTAAATTCACTATAATATAAAATGATCTAATCGGGTCTCTGTTTGCCCTACCCTAGAAGTTTAATAGTGCATTTTATTCGCCATTTCATGCGCTTTGGGATGCCGCTTCGCCCAATACGCTATCTGAAATAGGAGCGACGAAAATTGAACAAATGTAATAGAATTTCGCTGAATTCTTTTATGAACCATAATGTAAAATGACCTAATCGGGTCTCTGTTCGCCATAGCCTAGAAGTTTAATAGCGCATTTTATTCGCCATTTCATGCGCTTTGAGATGCCGCTTAGCTCAATACGCTATCTGAAATAGGAGCGACGTAAATTGAACAAATGTGATAGAATTTCCGTGAATTCTTATATTAACCTTAATGTAAAATGATCTAATCGGGTCTCTGTTCGCCCTACCATAGAAGTCTAATAGTGCATTTCACTCGCCATTTCATGCGCTTTGAGATGCCGCTTAGCCCAATACGCTATTTGAAATACGAGCGACGTAAATTGAACAAATGAGATAGAATTACGCTGAATTCTTATATTAACCGTAATATAAAATGATCTAATCGGGTCTCTGTTTGGCTTATCCTAGAAGTTTAATGGTGCATTTTACTCGCCATTTCATGCGCTTTGAGATGCCGCATATCCCAATACGCTATCTGAAATAGGAGCGACGTAAATTGAATAAATGTGATAGAATTTCGCTGAATTCGTAAATTAACCATAATATAAAATGATTTAATCGGGTCTTTGTTTGCCCTAGCCTAGAAGTTTAATAGTGCATTTTACTCGCCATTTCATACGCTTTCAGATGCCGCTTATCCCAATACGCTATCTGAAATAGGAGCGACGTAAATTGAACAAATGTGATAGAATTTCGCTGAATTCTTAAATTAACCATAATATAAAATGATCTTATCGGGTCTCTGTTTGCCCTATCATAGAAGTTAAGTAGTGCACTTTACTCGCCATTCCACGCGCTTTAAGATGCCGCCTAGCCCAGTACGCTATCTGAAATAGGAGCGACGTAAGTTGAACAAATGTGATAGAATTACGCTGAACTCTTATATTAACCGTAATATAACATGATCTAATCGGGTCTCTGTTTGCCTTATCCTAGAAGTTTAGTATTGCATTTTACTCGCCATTTCATGCGCTTTGAGATGCCGCTTAGCCCAATACGCTATTTGAAATACGAGCGACGTAAATTGAACAAATGTGATAGAATTACGCTGAATTCTTATATTAACCGTAATATAAAATGATCTAATCTGGTCTCTGTTTGCCTTATCCTAGAAGTTTAATAGTGCATTTGACTCGCCATTTCATGCGCCTTGAGATGCCGCTTAGCCCAATACGCTATCTGAAATAGGAGCGACGTAAATTGAACAAATGTGATAGAATTTCCGTGAAATCTTATATTAACCAAAATATAAAATGATCTAATCGGGTCTCTGATTGCCCTATCATAGAAGTTTAGCAGTGCATTTTACTCGCCATTCCACGCGCTTTAAGATGCCGCTTAGCCCAGTACGCTATCTAAATTAGGAGCGACGTAAGTTGAACAAATGTGATAGAATTACGCTGCATTCTTATATTAACCAATATATAAAATGATCTAATCGGGTCTCTGATTGCCCTATCATAGAAGTTTAATAGTGCACTTTACTCGCCATTCCACGCGCTTTAAGATGCCGCCTAGCCCAGTACGCTATCTGAAATAGGAACGACGTAAGTTGAACAAATGTGATAGAATTACGCTGATTTCTTATATTAACCGTAATATAAAATGATCTAATCGGGTCTCTGTTTGCCTTATCCTAGAAGTATAATAGTGCATTATACTCGCCATTTCATGCGCTTTTAGATGCCGCTTAGCCCAGGACGCTATCTGAAATAGGAACGACGTAAATTGTACAAATGTGATAGAATTTTGCTGAATTCTTAAATTAACCATAATATAAAATGACCTAATCGGGTCTCTGTTTGCCCTACCCTAGAAGTTTAATAGTGCATTTGACTCGTCATTTCATGCGCTTTGAGATGCCGCTAAGCCCAATAAGCTATCTGTAATAGAAGCGACGTAAATTGAACGAATGTGATAGAATTTCGATGAATTCTTATATTAACCAAAATATAAAATGATCTAATCGGGTCTCTGATTGCCCTATCATAGAAGTTTAACAGTGCATTTTACTCGCCATTTCATGCGCCTTCAGATGCCGCTTAGCCCAATAAGCTATCTGAAATAGGAGCGACGTAAATTGAACAAATGTGATAGAATTTCCCTGAAACCTTATATTAAACAAAATATAAAATGATCTAATCGGGTCTCTGATTGCCCTATCATAGAAGTTTAGTAGTGCATATTACTCGCCATTCCACGCGCTTTAAGATGCCGCCTAGCCCAGTACGCTATCTGAAATAGGAGCGACGTAAATTGAACAAATGTGATAAAATTTTGCTGACATCTTAAATTAACCATAATATAAAATGATATCATCGGGTCTCTGTTTGCCCTACCCTAGAAGTTTAATAGTGCATTTTACTCGCCATTTCATGCGCCTTCAGATGCCGCTTAGCCCAATAAGCTATCTGAAATAGGAGCGACGTAAAATGAACAAATGTGATACAATTTCCCTGAAATCTTATATTAAACAAAATATAAAATGATCTAATCGGGTCACTGATTGCCCTATCATAGAAGTTTAACAGTGCATTTCACTCCTCATTTCATGCGCTTTGACATGCCGCTTAGCCCAATAAGCTATCTGAAATAGGAGCGACGTAAATTGAACAAATGTGACAGAATTTCCCTGAAATCTTATATTAAACAAAATATAAAATGAGCTAATCGGGTCTCTGATTGCCCTATCATAGAAGTTTAGTAGTGCATTTTACTCGCCATTCCACGAGCTTTAAGATGCCGCCTAGCACAGTACGCTATCTGAAATAGGAGCGACGTAAGTTGAACAAATGTGATAGAATTACGCTGAATTCTTATATTAACCGTAATATAAAATGATCTAATCGGGTCTCTGTTTGCCTTATCCTAGAAGTTTAGTATTGCATTTTACTCGCCATTTCATGCGCTTTGAGATACCGCTTAGCCCAATACGCTATCCGAAATAGGAGCGACGTAAATTGAACAAATGTGATAGAATTTCGCTGAATTCTTAAATTAACTATAATATAAAATGATCTAATCGGGTCACTGATTGCCCTACCCTAGAAGTTTAATAGTGCATTTTGCTCGCCATTTCATGCGCTTTGAGATGCCGCTTAGCCCAATACGCTATCTGAAATATGAGCGACGTAAATTGAACAAATGTGATAGAATTTCGCTGAATTCTTATATTAACCAAAATATAAAATGATCTAATCGGGTCTCTGTTTGCCTTATCCTAGAAGTTTAGTATTTCATTTTACTCGCCATTTCATGCGCTTTGAGATGCCGCTTAGCCCAATACGCTATCTGAAATAGGAGCGACGTAAATTGAACAAATGTGATAGAATTTCGCTGAACTCATATATTAACCAAAGTATAAAATGATCTAATCTGGTCTCTGATTGCCCTATCATAGAAGGTTAATAGTGCATTTTACTCGCCTTTCCGCGCGCTTTAACTTGCCACCTAGCCCAGTATGCTATCTGAAATAGGAACGACGTAAATTGAACAAATGTGATAGAATTTTGCTGAATCCTTAAATTAACCATAATATAAAATGATCTAATCGGGTCTCTGATTGCCCTACCCTAGAAGTTTAATAGCGCATTTTACTCAGCATTTCATGCGCTTTGAGATGCCGCTTATCCCAATACGCTATCTGAAATAGGAGCGACGTAGATTAAACAAATGTGATAGAATTTCGCTGAATTCTTATATTAACCAAAATATAAAATGATCTAATCGGGTCTCTGATTGCCCTATCATAGAAGTTTAATAGTGCATTTTACTCGCCATTCCTCGCGCTTTAAGATGCCGCCTATCCGAGTACGCTATCTGAAATAGGAGCGACGTAAATTGAGCAAATGTGATAGAATTTTTCTGAATTCTTAAATTAACCATAATATGAAATGACCTAATCGGGTCTCTGTTTGCCCTACCCTAGAAGTTTAATAGTGCATTTTACTCGCCATTTCTTGCGCTTTGAGATGCCGCTTAGCCCAATACGCTATCTGAAATATCAGCGACATAAATTGAACAAATGTGAGAGAATTTCGCTGAATTCTTAAATTAACCATAATATAAAATGATCTAATGTGGTCTCTGTTTGCCCTACCCTAGAAGTTTAATAGTGCATTTTACTCGCCATTTCTTGCGCTTTGAGATGCCGCTTAGCACAAGTCGCTATCTGAAATAGGAGCGATGTAAATTGAACAAATGTGATAGAATTTCGGTGAATCCTTATATTAACCTTAATGTAAAATAATCTAATCGGGTCTTTGTTCGCCGTACCCTAGAAGTTTAATAGTGCATTTTACTCGCCACTTCATGCCCTTTGAGATGCCGCTTAGCCCAATAAGCTATCTGAAATAGGATCGACGTAAATTGAACAAATGTGATAGAATTTCGCTGAATTCTTATATTAACCAAAATATAAAATGATCTAATCGGGTCTCTGATTGCCCTATCATAGAAGTTTAATAGTGCATTTTACTCGTCATTCCACGCGCTTTAAGATGCCGCCTAGCCCAGTACGCTATCTGAAATAGGAGCGACGTAAATTGAACAAATGTGATAGAATTTTGCTGAATTCTTAAATTAACCATAATATAAAATGATGTAATCGGGTCTCTGTTCGCCCTACCCAAGAAGTTAGTAGTGCATTTCTCTCGTCATTTCATGCGCTTTGAGATGCCGCTTAGCCCAATAGCTATCTGAAATAGGAGCGACGTAAATTGAACAAATGTGATAGAATTTCCCTGAAATCTTATATTAAACAAAATATAAAATGATCTAAACGGGACTCTGAGTGCCCTATCATAGAAGTTTAGTAGTGCATTTTGCTCGCCCTTCCACGCGCTTTAAGATGCCGCCTAGCCCAGTACACTATCTGAAATAGGAGCGACGTATGTTGAACAAATGTGATAGAATTACGCTGAATTCTTATATTAACCGTAATATAAAATGATCTAATCGGGTCTCTGTTTGCCCTACCCTAGAAGTTTAATAGAGCATTTCACTCATCATTTCATGCGCTTTGAGATGCCGCTTAGCCCAATACGCTATCTGAAATAGGAGCGACGTAAATTGAACAAATGTGAGAGAATTTCGCTGAACTCTTAAATTCACTATAATATAAAATGATCTAATCGGGTCTCTGTTTGCCCTACCCTAGAAGTTTAATAGTGCATTTTATTCGCCATTTCATGCGCTTTGAGATGCCGCTTCGCCCAATACGCTATCTGAAATAGGAGCGACGAAAATTGAACAAATGTGATAGAATTTCGCTGAATTCTTTTATGAACCATAATGTAAAATGACCTAATCGGGTCTCTGTTCGCCATAGCCTAGAAGTTTAATAGCGCATTTTATTCGCCATTTCATGCGCTTTGAGATGCCGCTTAGCTCAATACGCTATCTGAAATAGGAGCGACGTAAATTGAACAAATGTGATAGAATTTCCGTGAATTCTTATATTAACCTTAATGTAAAATGATCTAATCGGGTCTCTGTTCGCCCTACCATAGAAGTCTAATAGTGCATTTCACTCGCCATTTCATGCGCTTTGAGATGCCGCTTAGCCCAATACGCTATTTGAAATACGAGCGACGTAAATTGAACAAATGAGATAGAATTACGCTGAATTCTTATATTAACCGTAATATAAAATGATCTAATCGGGTCTCTGTTTGGCTTATCCTAGAAGTTTAATGGTGCATTTTACTCGCCATTTCATGCGCTTTGAGATGCCGCATATCCCAATACGCTATCTGAAATAGGAGCGACGTAAATTGAATAAATGTGATAGAATTTCGCAGAATTCGTAAATTAACCATAATATAAAATGATTTAATCGGGTCTTTGTTTGCCCTAGCCTAGAAGTTTAATAGTGCATTTTACTCGCCATTTCATGCGCTTTCAGATGCCGCTTATCCCAATACGCTATCTGAAATAGGAGCGACGTAAATTGAACAAATGTGATAGAATTTCGCTGAATTCTTAAATTAACCATAATATAAAATGATCTTATCGGGTCTCTGTTTGCCCTATCATAGAAGTTAAGTAGTGCATTTTACTCGCCATTCCACGCGCTTTAAGATGCCGCCTAGCCCAGTACGCTATCTGAAATAGGAGCGACGTAAGTTGAACAAATGTGATAGAATTACGCTGAACTCTTATATTAACCGTAATATAACATGATCTAATCGGGTCTCTGTTTGCCTTATCCTAGAAGTTTAGTATTGCATTTTACTCGCCATTTCATGCGCTTTGAGATGCCGCTTAGCCCAATACGCTATTTGAAATACGAGCGACGTAAATTGAACAAATGTGATAGAATTACGCTGAATTCTTATATTAACCGTAATATAAAATGATCTAATCTGGTCTCTGTTTGCCTTATCCTAGAAGTTTAATAGTGCATTTGACTCGCCATTTCATGCGCCTTGAGATGCCGCTTAGCCCAATACGCTATCTGAAATAGGAGCGACGTAAATTGAACAAATGTGATAGAATTTCCGTGAAATCTTATATTAAACAAAATATAAAATGATCTAATCGGGTCTCTGATTGCCCTATCATAGAAGTTTAGCAGTGCATTTTACTCGCCATTCCACGCGCTTTAAGATGCCGCTTAGCCCAGTACGCTATCTAAATTAGGAGCGACGTAAGTTGAACAAATGTGATAGAATTACGCTGCATTCTTATATTAACCAATATATAAAATGATCTAATCGGGTCTCTGATTGCCCTATCATAGAAGTTTAATAGTGCACTTTACTCGCCATTCCACGCGCTTTAAGATGCCGCCTAGCCCAGTACGCTATCTGAAATAGGAACGACGTAAGTTGAACAAATGTGATAGAATTACGCTGAATTCTTATATTAACCGTAATATAAAATGATCTAATCGGGTCTCTGTTTGCCTTATCCTAGAAGTATAATAGTGCATTATACTCGCCATTTCATGCGCTTTTAGATGCCGCTTAGCCCAGGACGCTATCTGAAATAGGAACGACGTAAATTGAACAAATGTGATAGAATTTTGCTGAATTCTTAAATTAACCATAATATAAAATGACCTAATCGGGTCTCTGTTTGCCCTACCCTAGAAGTTTAATAGTGCATTTGACTCGTCATTTCATGCGCTTTGAGATGCCGCTAAGCCCAATAAGCTATCTGTAATAGAAGCGACGTAAATTGAACGAATGTGATAGAATTTCGATGAATTCTTATATTAACCAAAATATAAAATGATCTAATCGGGTCTCTGATTGCCCTATCATAGAAGTTTAACAGTGCATTTTACTCGCCATTTCATGCGCCTTCAGATGCCGCTTAGCCCAATAAGCTATCTGAAATAGGAGCGACGTAAATTGAACAAATGTGATAGAATTTCCCTGAAACCTTATATTAAACAAAATATAAAATGATCTAATCGGGTCTCTGATTGCCCTATCCTAGAAGTTTAGTAGTGCATATTACTCGCCATTCCACGCGCTTTAAGATGCCGCCTAGCCCAGTACGCTATCTGAAATAGGAGCGACGTAAATTGAACAAATGTGATAAAATTTTGCTGACATCTTAAATTAACCATAATATAAAATGATCTCATCGGGTCTCTGTTTGCCCTACCCTAGAAGTTTAATAGTGCATTTTACTCGCCATTTCATGCGCCTTCAGATGCCGCTTAGCCCAATAAGCTATCTGAAATAGGAGCGACGTAAAATGAACAAATGTGATACAATTTCCCTGAAATCTTATATTAAACAAAATATAAAATGATCTAATCGGGTCACTGATTGCCCTATCATAGAAGTTTAACAGTGCATTTCACTCCTCATTTCATGCGCTTTGACATGCCGCTTAGCCCAATAAGCTATCTGAAATAGGAGCGACGTAAATTGAACAAATGTGACAGAATTTCCCTGAAATCTTATATTAAACAAAATATAAAATGAGCTAATCGGGTCTCTGATTGCCCTATCATAGAAGTTTAGTAGTGCATTTTACTCGCCATTCCACGAGCTTTAAGATGCCGCCTAGCACAGTACGCTATCTGAAATAGGAGCGACGTAAGTTGAACAAATGTGATAGAATTACGCTGAATTCTTATATTAACCGTAATATAAAATGATCTAATCGGGTCTCTGTTTGCCTTATCCTAGAAGTTTAGTATTGCATTTTACTCGCCATTTCATGCGCTTTAAGATACCGCTTAGCCCAATACGCTATCCGAAATAGGAGCGACGTAAATTGAACAAATGTGATAGAATTTCGCTGAATTCTTAAATTAACTATAATATAAAATGATCTAATCGGGTCACTGATTGCCCTACCCTAGAAGTTTAATAGTGCATTTTGCTCGCCATTTCATGCGCTTTGAGATGCCGCTTAGCCCAATACGCTATCTGAAATATGAGCGACGTAAATTGAACAAATGTGATAGAATTTCGCTGAATTCTTATATTAACCAAAATATAAAATGATCTAATCGGGTCTCTGTTTGCCTTATCCTAGAAGTTTAGTATTTCATTTTACTCGCCATTTCATGCGCTTTGAGATGCCGCTTAGCCCAATACGCTATCTGAAATAGGAGCGACGTAAATTGAACAAATGTGATAGAATTTCGCTGAACTCATATATTAACCAAAGTATAAAATGATCTAATCTGGTCTCTGATTGCCCTATCATAGAAGGTTAATAGTGCATTTTACTCGCCATTCCACGCGCTTTAAGATGCCGCCTAGCCCAGTACGCTGTCTGAAGTGGAAGCGACGTAAATTGAACAAGTGTGATAGAATCTCGCTGAATACTTATATTAACCTTAATGTAAAATGATCTAATCGGGTCTCTGTTCGCCCTACCCTAGAAGTTTAATAGTGCATTTCACTCGCCATTTCATGCGCTTTGAGATGACGCTTAACCCAATACGCTATCTGAAATAGGAGCGACGTAAGTTGAACAAATGTGACAGAATTACGCTGCATTCTTATATTCACCTTAATGTAAAATGATCTCTTCGGGTCTCTGTTCGCCCTACCCTAGAAGTGTAATAGTGCATTTCACTCGTCATTTCATGCGCTTTGAGATGCCGCGTAGCCCAATACGCTATCTGAAATAGGAGCGACGTAAATTGAACAAATGTGATAGGATTTCGCTGAATTCTTATATTAACCTTAATGTAAAATGATCTAATCGGGTCTCTGTTTGCCCAACCCTAGAAGTTTAATAGTGCATATCACTCGTCATTTCATGCGCTTTGAGACGCCGCTTCGCCTAATACGCTATCTGAAATAGGAGCGACGTAAATTGAACAAATGTGATAGAATTTCGCTGAATTCTTAAATTAACCATAACAAAAAATGATCTGATCGGGTCTCTGTTTGCCCTACCCTAGAAGTTTAATAGTGCGTTTCACTCGTCATTTCATGCGCTTTGAGATGCCGCTAAGCACAATAAGCTATCTGAAGTACGAGCGACGTAAATTGAACAAATGTGATAGAATTTCGCTGAATTCTTATATTAACCAAAATATAAAATGATCTAATCGGGTCTCTGATTGCCCTATCATAGAAGATTAATAGTGCATTTTACTCGCCACTCCACGCGCTTTAGGGTGCCGCCTAGCCCAGTGTGCTATCCGAAATAGGAGCGACGTACATTGAACAAATGTGATAGAATTTTGCTGAATTCTTAAATTAACCATAATATAAAATGATCTAATCGGGTCTCTGTTTGCCCTACCCCAGAAGTTTAATAGTGCATTTTACTCGCCATTTCATGCGCTTTGAGATGCCGCTTAGCACAATACGCTATCTGAAATAGGAGCGACGTAAATTGAACAAATGTGATAGAATTTCGCTGAATCCTTTAATTAACCATAATATAAAATGATCTAATCGGGTCTCTGTTCGCCCTACCATAGAAGTCTAATAGTGCATTTCACTCTCCATTCCACGCGCTTTAAGATGCCGCCGAGCCCAGTACGGTATCTGAAATAGGAGCCACGTAAATTGAACAAATGTGATAGAATTTTGCTGAATTCTTAAATTAACCATAATATAAAATGATCTAATCGGGTCTCTGTACGCCCTACCATAGAAATCTAATAGTGCATTTTACTCGCCATTTCATGCGCTTTGAGATGCCGCTTAGCCCAATACGCTATCTGAAATAGGAGCGACGTAAGTTGAACAAATGTGATAGAATTTCGCTGGATTCTTTTATTAACCATAATGTAAAATGATCTGATCGCGTCTCTGTTCGCCCTAGCCTAGAAGTTTAATAGTGCATTTCACTCGTCATTTCATGCGCTTTGAGATGCCGCTTAGTCCACTAAGCTATCTGAAATAGGAGCGACGTAAATTGAACAAATGTGATAGAATTTCGATGAATTCTTATATTAACCAAAATATAAAATGATCTAATCGGGTCTCTGATTGCCCTATCATAGAAGTTTAATAGTGCATTTTACTCGCCATTTCATGCGCTTTGAGATGCCGCTTAGCACAATACGCTATCTGAAATAGGAGCGACGTAAATTGAACAAATGTGATGGAATTTTGCTGAATTCTTAAATTAACCATAATATAAAATGATCTAATCGGGTCTCTGTTCGCCCTACCATAGAAGTCTAATAGTGCATTTCACTCGCCATTTAACGCGTTTTAAGATGCCGCCGAGCAGAGTACGCTATCTGAAGTAGGAACGATGTAAATTGAACAAATGTGATAGAGTTTTGCTGAATTCTTAAATTCACCATAATATAAAATGATCTAATCGGGTCTCTGATTGCCCCATCATAGAAGTTTAATAGTGCATTTTATTCGCTATTCCACGCGCTTTAAGATGCCGCCGAGCCCAATACGCTATCTGAAATAGGAGCGACGTAAATTGAACAAATGTGATAGAATTTTGCTGAATTCTTAAATTAACCGTAATATAAAATGATCTAATCGGGTCTCTGTTTGGCCTAGCCTAGAAGTTTACGAGTGCATTTTATTCGCCATTTCATGCGATTTGAGATGCCGCTTAGCCGAATACGCTATCTGAATTAGGAGCGACGTAAATTGAACAAATGTGATACAAATTCCCTGAAATCTGATATTAAACAAAATATAAAATGATCTAATCGGGTCTCTGATTGCCCTATCATAGAAGCTTAGTAGTGCACTTTACTCGCCATTCCACGCGCTTCAAGATGCCGCCTAGCCCAGTACGCTATCTGAAATAGGAGCGACGTAAATTGAACAGATGTGATAAAATTTAGCTGACATCTTAAATTAACCATAATATAAAATGATCTAATCGGGTCTCTGTTTGCCCCATCATAGAAGTTTAATAGTGCATTTTATTCGCTATTCCACGCGCTTTAAGATGCCGCCGAGCCCAATACGCTATCTGAAATAGGAGCGACGTAAATTGAACAAATGTGATAGAATTTTGCTGAATTCTTAAATTAACCACAATATAAAATGATCTAATCGGGTCTCTGTTTGCCCTACCCTAGTAGTTTAATAGTGCATTTTACTCGCCATTTCATGCGCTTTGAGGTGCCGCTTAGTGCAATACGCTATCTGAAATATGAGCGACGTAAATTGAACAAATGTGATAGAATTTCGCTGAATTCTTATATTAACCAAAATATAACATGATCTAATCGGGTCTCTGTTTGCCCTACCCTAGAAGTTTAATAGTGCATTTCACTCGTCATTTCATGCGCTTTGAGATGCCGCTTAGCCGAATTCGCTATCTGAAATAGGAGCGACGTAAATTGAACAAATGTGATAAAATCTCCCTGAAATCTTATATTAAACAAAATATAAAATGATCAAATCGGGTCTCTGATTGCCCTATCATAGAAGTTTAACATAGCATTTCACTCGTCGTTTCATACGCTTTGAGATGCCGGTAAGCCCAATAAGCTATCTGTAATAGTAGCGACGTAAATTGAACAAATGTGATAGAATTTCGCGGAATTCTTAAATTAATCATAATATAAAATGATCTAATCAGGTCTCTGTTCGCCCTACCCTAGAAGTTTAATAGTGCATTTCACTCGTCACTACATGCGCTTTGAAATGCTGCTTAGCCCAATACGCTATCTGAAATAGGAGCGACGTAAATTGAACACATGTGATAGAACTTCGCTGAATTCTTAAATTAACCATAATATAAAATGATCGAATCGGGTCTCTGTTTGCCCTACCCTAGAAGTTTAATAGTCCATTTTACTCGCCATTGCATGTGCTTTGAGATGCCGCATAGCCCAATACGCTACCTGAAATAGGAGCGACGTAAATTGAACAAATGTGATAGAATTTCCCTGAATTCTTATATTAACTTAATGTAAAATGATCTAATCGGGTCTCTGTTCGCCCTACCATTGAAGTCTAATAGTGCATTTCACTCGACATTTCATGCGCTTTGTGATGCCGCTAAGCCCAATAAGCTATCTGTAATAGGAGCGACGTAAATTGAACAAATGTGATAGAATTTCGCTGAATTCTTATGTTAACCAAAATATAAAATGATCTAATCGGGTCTCTGATTGCCCTATCATAGAAGTTTAATAGTGCATTTTACTTGCCATTCCACGCGCTTTAAGATGCCGCCTAGCCCAGTACGCTATCTGACATAGGGGCGACGTAAATTGAACAAATGCGATAAAATTTTGCTGACATCTTAAATTAACCATAATATAAAATGATCTAATCGGGTCGCTGATTGCCCTATCATAGAATTTTAATATTGCATTTTACTCGCCATTCCACGCGCTTTAAGATGCCGCCTAGCCCAGTACGCTATCTGAAATAGGAGCGACGTAAATTGAACAAATGTGATAGAATTTTGCTGAATTCTTAAATTAACCATAATATAAAATGATCTAATCGGGTCTCTGATTGCCCTATCATAGAATTTTAATAGTGCATTTTACTCGCCATTCCACGCGCTTTAAGATGCCGCCTACCCCAGTACGCTATCTGAAATAGGAGCGACGTAAATTGAACAAATGTGATAGAATTTTGCTGAATTCTTAAATCAACCATAATATAAAATGATCTAATCGGGTCTCCTTTTGCCCTACCCTAGAAGTTTCATAGTGCATTTTACTCGCCATTTCATGCGCTCTGAGATGCCGCTTAGCTCAATACGCTATCTGAAATAGGAGCGACGTAAGTTGAACAAATGTGATAGAATTTCCGTGAATTCTTATATTAACCTTAATGTAAAATGATCCAATCGGGTCTCTGTTCGCCCTACAATAGAAGTCTAATAGTGCATTTCACTCGCCATTTCATGCGCTTTGAGATGCCGCTTAGCCGAATTCGCTATCTGAAATAGGAGCGACGTAAATTTAACAAATGTGATAAAATTTCCCTGAAATCTTATATTAAACAAAATATAAAATGATCCAATCGGGTCTCTGATTGCCCTATCATAGAAGTTTAGTAGTGCATTTTACTCGCCATTTCACGCTCTTTAAGATGCCGCCTAGCCCAGTACGCTATCTGAAATAGGAGCGACGTAAGTTGAACAAATGTGATAGAATTACGCTGAATTCTTATATTAACCGTAATATAAAATGATCTAAACGGGTCTCTGTTTGGCTTATCCTAGAAGTTTAATAGTGCATTTTACTCGCCATTTCATGCGCTTTGAGATGCCGCTTAGCCCAATACGCTATCTGAAATAGGAGCGACGTAAATTGAACAAATGTGAGAGAATTTCGCTGAACTCTTAAATTAACTATAATATAAAATGATCTAATCGGGTCTCTGTTTGCCGTACCCTAGAAGTTTAATAGTGCATTTTATTCACCATTTCATGCGCTTTGAGAAGCCGCTTCGCCCAATACGCTATATGAAATAGGAGCGACGAAAATTGAACAAATGTGATAGAATTTCGCTGAATTCTTAAATTCACCATAACATAAAATGATCTCATCGGGTCCCTGCTTGCCCTACCCTAGAAGTTTAATAGTGCATTTTGCTCCTCATTTCATGCGCTTTGAGAAGCCGCTTAGCCCAATCCGCTATCTGAAATAGGAGCGACGTAAATTGAACAAATGTGATGGAATTTCCGTGAATTCTTAAATTAACCTCAATGTAAAATGATCTAATCGGGTCTCTGTTCGCCCTACCATAGAAGTCTTATAGTGCATTTCACTCGCCCTTTCATGCGCTTTGAGATGCCGCTTAGCCCAATACGCTATCTGAAATAGGAGCGACGTAAATTGAACAAAAGTGATAGAATTTCCCTGAAATCTTATATTAAACAAAATATAAAATGATCTAATCGGGTCTCTGATTGCCCTATCATAGAAGTTTAGTAGTGCATTCTACTCGCCATTCCACGCGCTTTAAGATGCCGGCTAGCCCAGTACGCTATCTGAAATAGGAGCGACGTAAATTGAACAAATGTTATAAAATTTTGCTGACATCTTAAATTAACCATAATATAAAATGATTTAATCGGGTATCTGTTTGCCCTACCCTAGAAGTTTAATAGTGCATTTCACTCGTCATTTCATGCGCTTTGAGATGCCGCTAAGCACAATAAGCTATCTGGAATAGCAGCGACGTAAATTGAACAAATGTGATAGAATTACGCCGAATTCTTATATTTACCGTAATATAAAATGATATAATCGGGTCTCTGTTTGCCTTATCCTAGAAGTTTAATAGGGCATTTTACTCGCCATTTCATGCGCTTTGAAATGACGCTTAGCCCAATACGCTATCTGAAATAGGAGCGACGTAAATTGAACAAGTGTGATAGAATTTCACTGAATTCTTAAATTAACCATAATATAAAATGATCTAATCGGGTCTCTGTTTGACCTACCCTAGAAGTTTAAAAGTGCATTTTACTCGCCATTTCATGTGCTTTGAGATGCCGCATAGCCCAATACGCTATCTGGAATAGGAGCGACGTAAATTGAACAAATGTGATAGAATTTCCCTGAATTCTTATATTAACCTTAATGTAAAATGATCTAATCGGGTCTCTGTTCGCCCTACCATAGAAGTCTAACAGTGCATTTCACTCGCCATTCCACGCGCGTTAAGATGCCGCCGAGCCCAGTACGGTATCTGAAATAGGAGCGACGTAAATTGAACAAATGTGATAGAATTTTGCTGAATTCTTAAATTAACCATAATATAAAATGATCTAATCGGGTCTCTGTTCGCCCTACCCCAGAAGTTTAATAGTGCATTTCACTCGTCACTTCATGCGCTTTGAGATGCCGCTAAGCCCAATATGCTATCTGAAATAGGAGCGACGTAAATTGAACAAATGTGATAGAATTTCGCAGAATTCTTATATTAACCAAAATATAAAATGATCTAATCTGGTCTCTGTTCGCCCTAGCCTAGAAGTTTAATAGTGCATTTTGTTCGCCATTTCATGCGTTTTGAGATGCCGCTTAGCCCAATACGCTATCTGAAATACGAGCGACGTAAATTGAACAAATGTGATAGAATTTCCCTGAAATCTTATATTAAACAAAATATAAAATGATCTAATCGGGTCTCTGATTGCTCTATCATAGAAGTTTAGTAGTGCATTTTACTCGCCCTTTCACTCGCTTTAAGATGCCGCCTAGCCCAGTACGCTATTTGAAATAGGAGCGACGTAAGATGAACAAGTGTGATAGAATTACGCTGAATTCTTATATTAACCGTAATATAAAATGATCTAATCGGGTCTCTGTTTGCCTTATCCTAGAAGTTGAATAGTGCATTTCACTCGCCATTTCATGCACTTTGAAATGCTGCTTAGCCCAATACGCTATCTGAAATAGGAGCGACGTAAATTGAACAAATGTGATAGAACTTCGCTGAATTCTTAAATTAACCATAATATAAAATGATCGAATCGGGTCTCTGTTTGCCCTACCCTAGAAGTTTAATAGTGCATTTTATTCGCCATTTCATGCGCTTTGAGATGCCGCATAGCCCAATACGCTATCTGAAATAGGAGCGACGTAAATTGATCAAATGTGATACAATTTCCCTGAAATCTGATATTAAACAAAATATAAAATGATCTAATCGTGTCTCTGATTGCCCTATCATAGAAGTTTAGTAGTGCATTTTACTCGCCATTCCACGCGCTTTAAGATGCCGCCTAGCCCAGTACGCATTCTGAAATAGGAGCGACGTAAGTTGAACAAATGTGATAGAATTACGCCGACTTCTTATATTAACCGTAATATAAAATGATCTAATCGGGTCTCTGTTTGCCTCATCCTAGAAGTTTCACAGTGCATTATACTCGCCATTTCATGCGCTTTGAGATGCCGCATAGCCCAATACGCTATCTCAAATAGGAGCGATGTAAATTGAACAAATGTGATAGAATTTCGCTGAATTCTTTTATTAACCATGATGTTAAATGATCTGATCGGGGCTCTGTTCGCCCTAGCCTAGAAGTTTAATAGTGCATTTTATTCGCCATTTCATGCGCTTTGAGATGCCGCTTAGCCGAATTCGCTATCTGAAATAGGAGCGACGTAAATTGAACAAATGTGATAAAATCTCCCTGAAATCTTATATTAAACAAAATATAAAATGATCAAATCGGGTCTCTGATTGCCCTATCATAGAAGTTTAACATAGCATTTCACTCGTCGTTTCATGCGCTTTGAGATGCCGCTAAGCCCAATAAGCTATCTGTAATAGGAGCGACGTAAATTGAACAAATGTAATAGAATTTCGCGGAATTCTTAAATTAATCATAATATAAAATGATCTAATCGGGTCTCTGTTCGCCCTACCCTAGAAGTTTAATAGTGCATTTCACTCGTCACTACATGCGCTTTGAGATGCCGCTAAGCCCAATAAGCTATCTGAAATAGGAGCGACGTAAATTGAACAAATGTGATAAAATTTCCCTGAAATCTTATATTAAACAAAATATAAAATGATCTAATCGGGTCTCTGATTGCTCTACCATAGAAGTTTAGTAGTTCATTTTACTCGCCCTTCCACGCGCGTTAAGATGCCGCCTAGCCCAGTACGCTATCTGAAATAGGAGCGCCGTAAGATGAACAAATGTGATAGAATTACGCGGAATTCTTATATTAACCGTAATATAAAATGATCTAATCGGGTCTCTGTTTGCCTTATCCTAGAAGTTGAATAGTGCATTTCACTCGCCATTTCATGCGCTTTGAAATGCTGCTTAGCCCAATACGCTATCTGAAATAGGGGCGACGTAAATTGAACACATGTGATAGAACTTCGCTGAATTCTTAAATTAACCATAATATAAAATGATCGAATCGGGTCTCTGTTTGCCCTACCCTAGAAGTTTAATAGTGCATTTTATTCGCCATTTCATGCGCTTTGAGATGCCGCATAGCCCAATACGCTATCTGAAATAGGAGCGACGTAAATTGAACAAGTGTGATACAATTTCCCTGAAATCTGATATTAAACAAAATATAAAATGATCTAATCGTGTCTCTGATTGCCCTATCATAGAAGTTTAGTAGTGCATTTTACTCGCCATTCCACGCGCTTTAAGATGCCGCCTAGCCCAGTACGCTATCTGAAATAGGAGCGATGTAAGTTGAACAAATGTGATAGAATAATGCTGAATTCTTAAATTAACCATAATATAAAATGATCTAATCGGGTCTCTGTTTGCCCTACCCTAGAAGTTTAATAGTCCATTTTACTCGCCATTGCATGTGCTTTGAGATGCCGCATAGCCCAATACGCTATCTGAAATAGGAGCGGCGTAAATTGAACAAATGTGATAGAATTTCCCTGAATTCTTATATTAACTTAATGTAAAATGATCTAATCGGGTCTCTGTTCGCCCTACCATTGAAGTCTAATAGTGCATTTCACTCGACATTTCATGCGCTTTGTGATGCCGCTAAGCCCAATAAGCTATCTGGAATAGGAGCGACGTAAATTGAACAAATGTGATAGAATTTCGCTGAATTCTTATGTTAACCAAAATATAAAATGATCTAATCGGGTCTCTGTTCGCCCTACCATTGAAGTCTAATAGTGCATTTTACTCGCCATTACACGCGCTTTAAGATGCCGCCTAGCCCAGTACACTATCTGAAATAGGAGCGACGTATGTTGAACAAATGTGATAGAATTACGCTGAATTCTTATATTAACCGTAATATAAAATGATCTAATCGGGTCTCTGTTTGCATTACCATAGAAGTTTAATAGTGCATTTTACTCTCCATTTCATGCGCTTTGAGATACCGCTTAGCCCAATACGCTATCTGCAATAGGATCGACGTAAATTGTACAAATGAGATAGAATTTCGCTGAATTCTTAAATTAACCATAATATAAAGTGATCTAAACTGGTCTCTGTTTGCCCCACCCTAGAAGTTTAATAGTGCATTTTACTCGCCATTTCTTGCGCTTTGAGATGCCGCTTAGCCCAATACGCTATCTGAAATAGGAGCAACGTAAATTGAACAAATGTGATAGAATTTCGCTGAATTCTTAAATTAAACATAATATAAAATGATCTAATGGGGTCTCTGTTTGCCCTACCCTAGAAGTTTAATAGTGCATTTTACTCGCCATATCTTGCGCTTTGAGATGCCGCTTAGCCCAATACGCTATCTGAAATAGGAGCGACGTAAATTGAACAAATGTGATAGAATTTCGCTGAATTCTTATATTAACCAAAATATAAAATGATCTAATCGGGTCTCTGATTGCCGTATCATAGAAGTTTAAGAGTGCATTTTGCTCGCCATTCTACGCGCTTTAAGATGCCGCCTAGCCCAGTACGCTATCTGAAATAGGAGCGACGTAAGTTGAACAAATGTGATAGAATAACGATGAATTCTTATATTAACCGTAATATGAAATGGTCTAATCGGGTCTCCGTTTGCCTTATCCTAGAAGTTTAATAGTGCATTTTACTGGTCATTTCATGCGCATTGGGATGCCACTTAGCCCAATACGCTATCTGAAATAGGAGCGATGTAAATTGAACAAATGTGATAGAATTTCGCTGAATTCTTAAATTAACCACAATATAAAATGATCTAATCGGGTCTCTGATTGCCCTATCATAGAAGTTTAATAGTGCATTTTACTCGCCATTCCGCGCGCTTTAACTTGCCGCCTAGCCCAGTATGCTATCTGAAATAGGAACGACGTAAATTGAACAAATGTGATAGAATTTTTCTGAATTCTTAAATTAACCATAATATGAAATGACCTAATCGGGTCTCTGTTTGCCCTACCCTAGAAGTTTAATAGTGCACTTTACTCGCCATTTCTTGCGCTTTGAGATGCCGCTTAGCCCAATACGCTATCTGAAATATCAGCGACATAAATTGAACAAATGTGAGAGAATTTCGCTGAATTCTTAAATTAACCATAATATAAAATGATCTAATGTGGTCTCTGTTTGCCCTACCCTAGAAGTTTAATAGTGCATTTTACTCGCCATTTCTTGCGCTTTGAGATGCCGCTTAGCACAAGTCGGTATCTGAAATAGGAGCGATGTAAATTGAACAAATGTGATAGAATTTCGGTGAATTCTTTTATGAACCATAATGTAAAATGACCTAATCGGGTCTCTGTTCGCCCTACCATAGAAGTCTAATAGTGCATTTCACTCTCCATTCCACGCGCTTTAAGATGCCGCCGAGCCCAGTACGGTATCTGAAATAGGAGCCACGTAAATTGAACAAATGTGATAGAATTTTGCTGAATTCTTAAATTAACCATAATATAAAATGATCTAATCGGGTCTCTGTTTGCCCTACCCCAGAAGTTTAATAGTGCATTTTACTCGCCATTTCATGCGCTTTGAGATGCCGCTCAGCACAATACGCTATCTGAAATATGAGCGACGTAAATTGAACAAATGTGATAGAATTTCGCTGAATTCTTATATTAACCAAAATATAACATGATCTAATCGGGTCTCTGTTTGCCCTACCCTAGAAGTTTAATAGTGCATTTCACTCGTCATTTCATGCGCTTTGAGATGCCGCTAAGCACAATAAGCTATCTGCAATACGATCGACGTAAATAGAACAATTGTGATAGAATTTCGCTGAATTCTTATATTAACCAAAATATAAAATGATCTAATCGGGTCTCTGATTGCCCTATCATAGAAGATTAATAGTGCATTTTACTCGCCACTCCACGCGCTATAGGATGCCGCCTAGCCCAGTACGCTATCCGAAATAGGAGCGACGTAAATTGAACAAATGTGATAGAATTTCGCTGAACTCATATATTAACCAAAGTATAAAATGATCTAATCTGGTCTCTGATTGCCCTATCATAGAAGGTTAATAGTGCATTTTACTCGCCATTCCACGCGCTTTAAGATGCCGCCTAGCCCAGTACGCTGTCTGAAGTGGAAGCGACGTAAATTGAACAAGTGTGATAGAATCTCGCTGAATTCTTAAATTAACCATAACAAAAAATGATCTGATCGGGTCTCTGTTTGCCCTACCCTAGAAGTTTAATAGTGCGTTTCACTCGTCATTTCATGCGCTTTGAGATGCCGCTAAGCACAATAAGCTATCTGAAGTACGAGCGACGTAAATTGAACAAATGTGATAGAATTTCGCTGAATTCTTATATTAACCAAAATATAAAATGATCTAATCGGGTCTCTGATTGCCCTATCATAGAAGATTAATAGTGCATTTTACTCGCCACTCCACGCGCTTTAGGGTGCCGCCTAGCCCAGTATGCTATCCGAAATAGGAGCGACGTACATTGAACAAATGTGATAGAATTTTACTGAATTCTTAAATTAACCATAATATAAAATGATCTAATCGGGTCTCTGTTTGCCCTACCCCAGAAGTTTAATAGTGCATTTTACTCGCCATTTCATGCGCTTTGAGATGCCGCTTAGCACAATACGCTATCTGAAATAGGAGCGACGTAAATTGAACAAATGTGATAGAATTTCGCTGAATCCTTTAATTAACCATAATATAAAATGATCTAATCGGGTCTCTGTTCGCCCTACCATAGAAGTCTAATAGTGCATTTCACTCTCCATTCCACGCGCTTTAAGATGCCGCCGAGCCCAGTACGGTATCTGAAATAGGAGCCACGTAAATTGAACAAATGTGATAGAATTTTGCTGAATTCTTAAATTAACCACAATATAAAATGATCTAATCGGGTCTCTGTTTGCCCTACCCTAGTAGTTTAATAGTGCATTTTACTCGCCATTTCATGCGCTTTGAGGTGCCGCTTAGTGCAATACGCTATCTGAAATATGAGCGACGTAAATTGAACAAATGTGATAGAATTTCGCTGAATTCTTATATTAACCAAAATATAACATGATCTAATCGGGTCTCTGTTTGCCCTACCCTAGAAGTTTAATAGTGCATTTCACTCGTCATTTCATGAGCTTTGAGATGCCGCTAAGCACAATAAGCTATCTGAAATACGATCGACGTAAATAGAACAATTGTGATAGAATTTCGCTGAATTCTTATATTAACCAAAATATAAAATGATCTAATCGGGTCTCTGATTGCCCTATCATAGAAGATTAATAGTGCATTTTACTCGCCACTCCACGCGCTATAGGATGCCGCCTAGCCCAGTACGCTATCCGAAATAGGAGCGACGTACATTGAACAAATGTGATAGAATTTCCCTGAAATCTTATATTAAACAAAATATAAAATGATCTAATCGGGTCTCTGATTGCCCTATCATAGAAGTTTAGCAGTGCATTTTACTCGCCATTCCACGCGCTTTAAGATGCCGCCTAGCCCAGTACGCTATCTAAATTAGGAGCGACGTAAGTTGAACAAATGAGATAGAATTTCGCTCAATTCTTAAATTAACCATAATATAAAATGATCTAATCGGGTCTCTGTTTGCCCTACCCTAGGACTTTAATAGTGCATTTTATTCGCCATTTCATACGCTTTGAGATGCCGCTTTGCCCAATACGCTATCTGAAATAGGAGCGACGTAAATTAAACAAATGTGATAGAATTTCACTGAATTCTTATATTAACCAAAATATGAAATTATCTAATCGGGTCTCTGTTGGCCCTACCCTAGAAGTTTAATAGTGCATTTTACTCGCCATTTCATGCGCTTTGAGATGCCGCTTAGTTCAATACGCTATCTGAAATATGAGCGACGTAAATTGAACAAATGTGATAGAATTTCGCTGAATTCTTATATTAACCAAAATATAAAATGATCTAATCGGGTCTCTGTTTGCCCTACCCTAGAAGTTTAATAGTGCTTTTCACTCGTCATTACATGCGCTTTGAGATGCCGCTAAGCACAATAAGCTACCTGGAGTAGCAGCGACGTAAATTGAACAAATGTGATAGAATTACGCCGAATTCTTATATTAACCGTAATATAAAATGATCTAATCAGGTCTCTGTTTGCCTTATCCTAGAAGTTTAATAGTGCATTTTACTCGCCATTCCACGCGCTTTAAGATGCCGCCTAGCCCAGTACGCTACCTGAAATAGGAGCGACGTAAGTTGAACAAATGTGATAGAATTACGCCGAATTCTTATATTAACCGTAATATAAAATGATCTAATCGGGTCTCTGTTTGCCTTATCCTAGAAGCTTGACAGTGCATTTTACTCGCCATTTCATGCGCTTTGAGATGCCGCTTAGCCCAATACGCTATCTGAAATAGGAGCGACGTAAATTGAACAAATGTGATAGAATTTTGCTGAATGCTTAAATTAACCACAATATAAAATGATCTAATCGGGTCTCTGTTTGCCCTACCCTATTAGTTTAATTGTGCATTTTACTCGCCATTTCATGCGCTTTGAGATGCCGCTTATCCCAATACGCTATCTGAAATAGGAGCGACGTAAATTAAACAAATGTGATAGAATTTCCCTGAAATCTTATATTAAACAAAATATAAAATGATCTAATCGGGTCTCTGATTGCCCTATCATAGAAGATTAGTAGTGCATTTTACTCGCCATTCCACGCGCTTTAAGATGCCGCCTAGCCCAGTACGCTATCAGAATTAGGAGCGACGTAACTTGAACAAATGTGATAGAATTACGCTGCATTCTTATATTAACCGTAATATAAAATGGTCTAATCGGGTCTCTGTTTGCCCTACTCTAGAAGTTTAACAGTGCATTTTACTCGCCATTTCATGCGCTTTGGGATGCCGCATAGCCCAATACGCTATCTGAAATAGGAGCGACGTAAATTGAACAAATGTGATGGAATTTCCGTGAATTCTTATATTAACCTCAATGTAAAATGATCTAATCGGGTCTCTGTTCGCCCTACCATAGAAGTCTTATAGTGCATTTCACTCGCCCTTTCATGCGCTTTGAGATGCCGCTTAGCCCAATACGCTATCTGAAATAGGAGCGACGTAAATTGAACAAAAGTGATAGAATTTCCCTGAAATCTTATATTAAACAAAATATAAAATGATCTAATCGGGTCTCTGATTGCCCTATCATAGAAGTTTAGTAGTTCATTTTACTCGCCATTCCACGCGCTTTATGATGCCGCCTAGCCCAGTACGCTATCTGAAATAGGAGCGACGTAAATTGAACAAATGCGATAGAATTTCCCTGAAATCTTATATTAAACAAAATATAAAATGATCTAATCGGGTCTCTGATTGCCCTATCATAGAAGTTTAGTAGTTCATTTTACTCGCCATTCCACGCGCTTTATGATGCCGCCTAGCCCAGTACGGTATCTGAAATAGGAGCTACGTAAGTTGAACAAATGTGATAGAATTACGCTGAATTCTTATATTAACCGTAATATAAAATGATGTAATCGGGCCTCTGTTTGCCCTATCATAGAAGTTTGATAGTGCATTATACTCGCCATTTCATGTGCTTTAAGCTGCCGCATAGCCCAATACGCTATCTGGAATAGGAGCGACGTAAATTGAACAGATGTGATAGAATTTCCCTGAATTCTTATATTAACCTTAATGTAAAATGATCTTATCGTGTCTCTGTTCGCCCTACCATAGAAGTCTAATAGCGCATTTCACTCGCCATTTCATGCGCTTTGAGATGCCGCTTAGCACAATACGCTATTTGAAATAGGGGCGACGTAAATTGAACAAATGTGATAGAATTACGCTGAATTCTTATATTATCCGTAATATAAAATGATCTAATCGGGTCTCTGTTTGCCTTATCCTAGAAGTTTAATAGTGCATTTTACTCGCCATTTCATGCGCTATGAGATGCCGCTTAGCCCAATACGCTATCTGGAATAGGAGCGACGTAAATTGGACAAATGTGATAGAATTTCCCTGAATTCTTATATTAACCTTAATGTAAAATGATGTAATCGGGCCTCTGTTTGCCCTGTCATAGAAGTATAACAGTGCATTTTACTCGCCATTTCATGCCCTTTGAGATGCCGCATAGCCCAATACGCTATCTGAAATAGGAGCGACGTAAATTGAACAAATGTTATAGAATTTCGCTGAATTCTTAAATTAACCATAATATAAAATGATCTAATCGGGTCTCTGTTCGCCCTACCATAGAAGTCTAATAGTGCATTTCACTCGCCATTCCACGCGCTTTAAGATGCGGCCGAACCCAGTACGCTATCTGAAATAGGAGCGACGTAAATTGAACAAATGTGATAGGATTTTGCTGAAATCTTAAATTAACCATAATATAAAATGATCTAATCGGGTCTCTGTTTGCCCTGTCATAGAAGTATAACAGATCATTTTACTCGCCATTTCATGCGCTTTGAGATGCCGCATAGCCCAATACGCTATCTGAAATAGGAGCGACGTAAATTGAACAAATGTGATAGAATTACGCTGAATTCTTATATTATCCGTAATATAAAATGATCTAATCGGGTCTCTGATTGCCCTATCATAGAAGTTTAGTATTGCATTTTACTCGCCATTTCATGCGCTTTGAGATGCCGCTTAGTGCAATACGCTATCTGAAATATGAGCGACGTAAATTGAACAAATGTGATAGAATTTCGCTGAATTCTTATATTAACCAAAATATAAAATGATCTAATCGGGTCTCTGATTGCCCTATCATAGAAGTTTAATAGTGCATTTTACTCGCCATTCCTCGCGCTTTAAGATGCCGCCTATCCGAGTACGCTATCTGAAATAGGAGCGACGTAAATTGAACAAATGTGATAGAATTTTTCTGAATTCTTAAATTAACCATAATATGAAATGACCTAATCGGGTCTCTGTTTGCCCTACCCTAGAAGTTTAATAGTGCATTTTACTCGCCATTTCTTGCGCTTTGAGATGCCGCTTAGCCCAATACGCTATCTGAAATATCAGCGACATAAATTGAACATATGTGAGAGAATTTCGCTGAATTCTTAAATTAACCATAATATAAAATGATCTAATGTGGTCTCTGTTTGCCCTACCCTAGAAGTTTAATAGTGCATTTTACTCGCCATTTCTTGCGCTTTGAGATGCCGCTTAGCACAAGTCGCTATCTGAAATAGGAGCGATGTAAATTGAACAAATGTGATAGAATTTCGCTGAATTCTTATATTAACCTTAATGTAAAATAATCTAATCGGGTCTTTGTTCGCCCTACCCTAGAAGTTTAATAGTGCATTTTACTCGCCACTTCATGCGCTTTGAGATGCCGCTTAGCCCAATAAGCTATCTGAAATAGGATCGACGTAAATTGAACAAATGTGATAGAATTTTGCTGAATTCTTAAATTAACCATAATATAAAATGATGTAATCGGGTCTCTGTTCGCCCTACCCAAGAAGTTTAATAGTGCATTTCTCTCGTCATTTCATGCGCTTTGAGATGCCGCTTAGCCCAATAGCTATCTGAAATAGGAGCGACGTAAATTGAACAAATGTGATAGAATTTCCCTGAAATCTTATATTAAACAAAATATAAAATGATCTAAACGGGACTCTGATTGCCCTATCATAGAAGTTTAGTAGTGCATTTTGCTCGCCCTTCCACGCGCTTTAAGATACCGCCTAGCCCAGTACACTATCTGAAATAGGAGCGACGTATGTTGAACAAATGTGATAGAATTACGCTGAATTCTTATATTAACCGTAATATAAAATGATCTAATCGGGTCTCTGTTTGCATTACCATAGAAGTTTAATAGTGCATTTTACTCGCCATTTCATGCGCTTTGAGATGCCGCTTAGCCCAATACGCTATTTGAAATAGGAGCAACGTAAATTGAACAAATGTGATAGAATAACGCTGAATTCTTATATTAACCGTAATATGAAATGGTCTAATCGGGTCTCCGTTTGCCTTATCCTAGAAGTTTAATAGTGCATTTCACTCGCCATTTCATGCGCTTTGAGATGCCGCTTAGCCCGATACGCTATCTGACACAGGAGCGACGTAAATTGAACAAAGGTGATAGAATTTCGCTGAATTCTTATATTAACCAAAATATAAAATGATCTAATCGGGTCTCTGATTGCCCTATCATAGAAGATTAATAGTGCATTTCACTCGCCATTTCATGCGCTTTGAGATGCCGCTTAGGCCGATACGCTATCTGACATAGGAACGACGTAAATTGAACAAATGTGATAGAATTTCGCTGAATTCTTATATTAACCTCAATGTAAAATGATCTAATCGGGACTTTGTTCGCCCTACCCTAGAAGTTTAATAGTGCATTTCACTCGTCATTTCATGCGCTTTGAGATGCCGCTTAGCCCAATACGCTATCTGAAATATCAGCGACGTAAATTGAACAAATGTGAGAGAATTTCGCTGAATTCTGAAATTAACCATAATATAAAATGATCTTATCGGGTCTCTGTTTGCCCTACCCTAGAAGTTTAATAGTGCATTTTACTCGACATGTCTTGCGCTTTGAGATGCCGCTTAGTCCAATACGCTGTCTGAAATATCAGCGACGTAAATTGAACAAATGTGAGAGAATTTCGCTGAATTTTATATTAACCAAAATATAAAATGATCTAATCGGGTCTCTGATTGCCCTATCATAGAAGTTTAATAGTGCATTTTACTCGCCATTACACACGCTTTAAGATGCCGCTTAGCCCAATACGCTATCTGAAATATCAGCGACGTAAATTGAACAAATGTGAGAGAATTTCGCTGAATTCTTAAATTAACCATAATATAAAATGATCTAATGGGGTCTCTGTTCGCCCTACCCTAGAAGTTTAATAGTGCATTTTACTCGCCATTACACGCGCTTTAAAATGCCGCCTAGCCCAGTACACTATCTGAAATAGGAGCGACGTATGTTGAACAAATGTGATAGAATTACGCTGAATTCTTATATTAACCGTAATATAAAATGATCTAATCGGGTCTCTGTTTGCATTACCATAGAAGTTTAATAGTGCATTTTACTCTCCATTTCATGCGCTTTGAGATACCGCTTAGCCCAATACGCTATCTGCAATAGGATCGACGTAAATTGTACAAATGAGATAGAATTTCGCTGAATTCTTAAATTAACCATAATATAAAGTGATCTAAACTGGTCTCTGTTTGCCCCACCCTAGAAGTTTAATAGTGCATTTTACTCGCCATTTCTTGCGCTTTGAGATGCCGCTTAGCCCAATACGCTATCTGAAATAGGAGCAACGTAAATTGAACAAATGTGATAGAATTTCGCTGAATTCTTAAATTAACCATAATATAAAATGAGCTAATGGGGTCTCTGTTTGCCCTACCCTAGAAGTTTAATAGTGCATTTTACTCGCCATATCTTGCGCTTTGAGATGCCGCTTAGCCCAATACGCTATCTGAAATAGGAGCGACGTAAATTGAACAAATGTGATAGAATTTCGCTGAATTCTTATATTAACCAAAATATAAAATGATCTAATCGGGTCTCTGATTGCCCTATCATAGAAGTTTAAGAGTGCATTTTGCTCGCCATTCCACGCGCTTTAAGATGCCGCCTAGCCCAGTACGCTATCTGAAATAGGAGCGACGTAAGTTGAACAAATGTGATAGAATAACGCTGAATTCTTATATTAACCGTAATATGAAATGGTCTAATCGGGTCTCCGTTTGCCTTATCCTAGAAGTTTAATAGTGCATTTTACTGGTCATTTCATGCGCATTGAGATGCCGCTTATCCCAATACGCTATCTGAAATAGGAGCGATGTAAATTGAACAAATGTGATAGAATTTCGCTGAATTCTTAATTTAACCACAATATAAAATGATCTAATCGGGTCTCTGATTGCCCTATCATAGAAGTTTAATAGTGCATTTTACTCGCCATTCCGCGCGCTTTAACTTGCCGCCTAGCCCAGTATGCTATCTGAAATAGGAACGACGTAAATTGAACAAATGTGATAGAATTTTGCTGAATCCTTAAATTAACCATAATATAAAATGATCTAATCGGGTCTCTGATTGCCCTACCCTAGAAGTTTAATAGCGCATTTTACTCAGCATTTCATGCGTTTTGAGATGCCGCTTATCCCAATACGCTATCTGAAATAGGAGCGACGTAGATTAAACAAATGTGATAGAATTTCGCTGAATTCTTATATTAACCAAAATATAAAATGATCTAATCGGGTCTCTGATTGCCCTATCATAGAAGTTTAATAGTGCATTTTACTCGCCATTCCTCGCGCTTTAAGATGCCGCCTATCCGAGTACGCTATCTGAAATAGGAGCGACGTAAATTGAGCAAATGTGATAGAATTTTTCTGAATTCTTAAATTAACCATAATATGAAATGACCTAATCGGGTCTCTGTTTGCCCTACCCTAGAAGTTTAATAGTGCATTTTACTCGCCATTTCTTGCGCTTTGAGATGCCGCTTAGCCCAATACGCTATCTGAAATATCAGCGACATAAATTGAACAAATGTGAGAGAATTTCGCTGAATTCTTAAATTAACCATAATATAAAATGATCTAATGTGGTCTCTGTTTGCCCTACCCTAGAAGTTTAATAGTGCATTTTACTCGCCATTTCTTGCGCTTTGAGATGCCGCTTAGCACAAGTCGCTATCTGAAATAGGAGCGATGTAAATTGAACAAATGTGATAGAATTTCGGTGAATTCTTATATTAACCTTAATGTAAAATAATCTAATCGGGTCTTTGTTCGCCGTACCCTAGAAGTTTAATAGTGCATTTTACTCGCCACTTCATGCGCTTTGAGATGCCGCTTAGCCCAATAAGCTATCTGAAATAGGATCGACGTAAATTGAACAAATGTGATAGAATTTCGCTGAATTCTTATATTAACCAAAATATAAAATGATCTAATAGGGTCTCTGATTGCCCTATCATAGAAGTTTAATAGTGCATTTTACTCGTCATTCCACGCGCTTTAAGATGCCGCCTAGCCCAGTACGCTATCTGAAATAGGAGCGACGTAAATTGAACAAATGTGATAGAATTTTGCTGAATTCTTAAATTAACCATAATATAAAATGATGTAATCGGGTCTCTGTTCGCCCTACCCAAGAAGTTTAATAGTGCATTTCTCTCGTCATTTCATGCGCTTTGAGATGCCGCTTAGCCCAATAGCTATCTGAAATAGGAGCGACGTAAATTGAACAAATGTGATAGAATTTCCCTGAAATCTTATATTAAACAAAATATAAAATGATCTAAACGGGACTCTGAGTGCCCTATCATAGAAGTTTAGTAGTGCATTTTGCTCGCCCTTCCACGCGCTTTAAGATGCCGCCTAGCCCAGTACACTATCTGAAATAGGAGCGACGTATGTTGAACAAATGTGATAGAATTACGCTGAATTCTTATATTAACCGTAATATAAAATGATCTAATCGGGTCTCTGTTTGCCCTACCCTAGAAGTTTAATAGAGCATTTCACTCATCATTTCATGCGCTTTGAGATGCCGCTTAGCCCAATACGCTATCTGAAATAGGAGCGACGTAAATTGAACAAATGTGAGAGAATTTCGCTGAACTCTTAAATTCACTATAATATAAAATGATCTAATCGGGTCTCTGTTTGCCCTACCCTAGAAGTTTAATAGTGCATTTTATTCGCCATTTCATGCGCTTTGAGATGCCGCTTCGCCCAATACGCTATCTGAAATAGGAGCGACGAAAATTGAACAAATGTGATAGAATTTCGCTGAATTCTTTTATGAACCATAATGTAAAATGACCTAATCGGGTCTCTGTTCGCCATAGCCTAGAAGTTTAATAGCGCATTTTATTCGCCATTTCATGCGCTTTGAGATGCCGCTTAGCTCAATACGCTATCTGAAATAGGAGCGACGTAAATTGAACAAATGTGATAGAATTTCCGTGAATTCTTATATTAACCTTAATGTAAAATGATCTAATCGGGTCTCTGTTTGCCCTATCATAGAAGTTAAGTAGTGCATTTTACTCGCCATTCCACGCGCTTTAAGATGCCGCCTAGCCCAGTACGCTATCTGAAATAGGAGCGACGTAAGTTGAACAAATGTGATAGAATTACGCTGAACTCTTATATTAACCGTAATATAACATGATCTAATCGGGTCTCTGTTTGCCTTATCCTAGAAGTTTAGTATTGCATTTTACTCGCCATTTCATGCGCTTTGAGATGCCGCTTAGCCCAATACGCTATTTGAAATACGAGCGACGTAAATTGAACAAATGTGATAGAATTACGCTGAATTCTTATATTAACCGTAATATAAAATGATCTAATCTGGTCTCTGTTTGCCTTATCCTAGAAGTTTAATAGTGCATTTGACTCGCCATTTCATGCGCCTTGAGATGCCGCTTAGCCCAATACGCTATCTGAAATAGGAGCGACGTAAATTGAACAAATGTGATAGAATTTCCGTGAAATCTTATATTAAACAAAATATAAAATGATCTAATCGGGTCTCTGATTGCCCTATCATAGAAGTTTAGCAGTGCATTTTACTCGCCATTCCACGCGCTTTAAGATGCCGCTTAGCCCAGTACGCTATCTAAATTAGGAGCGACGTAAGTTGAACAAATGTGATAGAATTACGCTGCATTCTTATATTAACCAATATATAAAATGATCTAATCGGGTCTCTGATTGCCCTATCATAGAAGTTTAATAGTGCACTTTACTCGCCATTCCACGCGCTTTAAGATGCCGCCTAGCCCAGTACGCTATCTGAAATAGGAACGACGTAAGTTGAACAAATGTGATAGAATTACGCTGAATTCTTATATTAACCGTAATATAAAATGATCTAATCGGGTCTCTGTTTGCCTTATCCTAGAAGTATAATAGTGCATTATACTCGCCATTTCATGCGCTTTTAGATGCCGCTTATCCCAGGGCGCTATCTGAAATAGGAACGACGTAAATTGAACAAATGTGATAGAATTTTGCTGAATTCTTAAATTAACCATAATATAAAATGACCTAATCGGGTCTCTGTTTGCCCTACCCTAGAAGTTTAATAGTGCATTTGACTCGTCATTTCATGCGCTTTGAGATGCCGCTAAGCCCAATAAGCTATCTGTAATAGAAGCGACGTAAATTGAACGAATGTGATAGAATTTCGATGAATTCTTATATTAACCAAAATATAAAATGATCTAATCGGGTCTCTGATTGCCCTATCATAGAACTTTAACAGTGCATTTTACTCGCCATTTCATGCGCCTTCAGATGCCGCTTAGCCCAATAAGCTATCTGAAATAGGAGCGACGTAAATTGAACAAATGTGATAGAATTTCCCTGAAACCTTATATTAAACAAAATATAAAATGATCTAATCGGGTCTCTGATTGCCCTATCATAGAAGTTTAATAGTGCATTTTACTCGTAATTCCACGCGCTTTAAGATGCCGCCTAGCCCAGTACGCTATCTGAAATAGGAGCGACGTAAATTGAACAAATGTGATAGAATTTTGCTGAATTCTTAAATTAACCATAATATAAAATGATGTAATCGGGTCTCTGTTCGCCCTACCCAAGAAGTTTAATAGTGCATTTCTCTCGTCATTTCATGCGCTTTGAGATGCCGCTTAGCCCAATAGCTATCTGAAATAGGAGCGACGTAAATTGAACAAATGTGATAGAATTTCCCTGAAATCTTATATTAAACAAAATATAAAATGATCTAAACGGGACTCTGAGTGCCCTATCATAGAAGTTTAGTAGTGCATTTTGCTCGCCCTTCCACGCGCTTTAAGATGCCGCCTAGCCCAGTACACTATCTGAAATAGGAGCGACGTATGTTGAACAAATGTGATAGAATTACGCTGAATTCTTATATTAACCGTAATATAAAATGATCTAATCGGGTCTCTGTTTGCCCTACCCTAGAAGTTTAATAGAGCATTTCACTCATCATTTCATGCGCTTTGAGATGCCGCTTAGCCCAATACGCTATCTGAAATAGGAGCGACGTAAATTGAACAAATGTGAGAGAATTTCGCTGAACTCTTAAATTCACTATAATATAAAATGATCTAATCGGGTCTCTGTTTGCCCTACCCTAGAAGTTTAATAGTGCATTTTATTCGCCATTTCATGCGCTTTGAGATGCCGCTTCGCCCAATACGCTATCTGAAATAGGAGCGACGAAAATTGAACAAATGTGATAGAATTTCGCTGAATTCTTTTATGAACCATAATGTAAAATGACCTAATCGGGTCTCTGTTCGCCATAGCCTAGAAGTTTAATAGCGCATTTTATTCGCCATTTCATGCGCTTTGAGATGCCGCTTAGCTCAATACGCTATCTGAAATAGGAGCGACGTAAATTGAACAAATGTGATAGAATTTCCGTGAATTCTTATATTAACCTTAATGTAAAATGATCTAATCGGGTCTCTGTTCGCCCTACCATAGAAGTCTAATAGTGCATTTCACTCGCCATTTCATGCGCTTTGAGATGCCGCTTAGCCCAATACGCTATTTGAAATACGAGCGACGTAAATTGAACAAATGAGATAGAATTACGCTGAATTCTTATATTAACCGTAATATAAAATGATCTAATCGGGTCTCTGTTTGGCTTATCCTAGAAGTTTAATGGTGCATTTTACTCGTCATTTCATGCGCTTTGAGATGCCGCATATCCCAATACGCTATCTGAAATAGGAGCGACGTAAATTGAATAAATGTGATAGAATTTCGCTGAATTCGTAAATTAACCATAATATAAAATGATCTAATCGGGTCTCTGTTTGCCTTATCCTAGAAGTATAATAGTGCATTATACTCGCCATTTCATGCGCTTTTAGATGCCGCTTATCCCAATACGCTATCTGAAATAGGAACGACGTAAATTGAACAAATGTGATAGAATTTTGCTGAATTCTTAAATTAACCATAATATAAAATGACCTAATCGGGTCTCTGTTTGCCCTACCCTAGAAGTTTAATAGTGCATTTGACTCGTCATTTCATGCGCTTTGAGATGCCGCATATCCCAATACGCTATCTGAAATAGGAGCGACGTAAATTGAATAAATGTGATAGAATTTCGCTGAATTCGTAAATTAACCATAATATAAAATGATCTAATCGGGTCTCTGTTTGCCTTATCCTAGAAGTATAATAGTGCATTATACTCGCCATTTCATGCGCTTTTAGATGCCGCTTAGCCCAGGACGCTATCTGAAATAGGAACGACGTAAATTGAACAAATGTGATAGAATTTTGCTGAATTCTTAAATTAACCATAATATAAAATGACCTAATTGGGTCTCTGTTTGCCCTACCCTAGAAGTTTAACAGTGCATTTTACTCGCCATTTCATGCGCCTTCAGATGCCGCTTAGCCCAATAAGCTATCTGAAATAGGAGCGACGTAAATTGAACAAATGTGACAGAATTTCCCTGAAATCTTATATTAAACAAAATATAAAATGATCTAATCGGGTCTCTGATTGCCCTATCATAGAAGTTTAGTAGTGCATTTTACTCGCCATTCCACGAGCTTTAAGATGCCGCCTAGCACAGTACGCTATCTGAAATAGGAGCGACGTAAGTTGAACAAATGTGATAGAATTACGCTGAATTCTTATATTAACCGTAATATAAAATGATCTAATCGGGTCTCTGTTTGCCTTATCCTAGAAGTTTAGTATTGCATTTTACTCGCCATTTCATGCGCTTTGAGATACTGCTTAGCCCAATACGCTATCCGAAATAGGAGCGACGTAAATTGAACAAATGTGATAGAATTTCGCTGAATTCTTAAATTAACTATAATATAAAATGATCTAATCGGGTCACTGATTGCCCTACCCTAGAAGTTTAATAGTGCATTTTGCTCGCCATTTCATGCGCTTTGAGATGCCGCTTAGCCCAATACGCTATCTGAAATATGAGCGACGTAAATTGAACAAATGTGATAGAATTTCGCTGAATTCTTATATTAACCAAAATATAAAATGATCTAATCGGGTCTCTGTTTGCCTTATACTAGAAGTTTAGTATTTCATTTTACTCGCCATTTCATGCGCTTTGAGATGCCGCTTAGCCCAATACGCTATCTGAAATAGGAGCGACGTAAATTGAACAAATGTGATAGAATTTCGCTGAACTCATATATTAACCAAAGTATAAAATGATCTAATCTGGTCTCTGATTGCCCTATCATAGAAGGTTAATAGTGCATTTTACTCGCCATTCCACGCGCTTTAAGATGCCGCCTAGCCCAGTACGCTGTCTGAAGTGGAAGCGACGTAAATTGAACAAGTGTGATAGAATCTCGCTGAATACTTATATTAACCTTAATGTAAAATGATCAAATCGGGTCTCTGTTCGCCCTACCCTAGAAGTTTAATAGTGCATTTCACTCGCCATTTCATGCGCTTTGAGATGACGCTTAACCCAATACGCTATCTGAAATAGGAGCGACGTAAGTTGAACAAATGTGACAGAATTACGCTGCATTCTTATATTCACCTTAATGTAAAATGATCTCTTCGGGTCTCTGTTCGCCCTACCCTAGAAGTGTAATAGTGCATTTCACTCGTCATTTCATGCGCTTTGAGATGCCGCCTAGCCCAATACGCTATCTGAAATAGGAGCGACGTAAATTGAACAAATGTGATAGGATTTCGCTGAATTCTTATATTAACCTTAATGTAAAATGATCTAATCGGGTCTCTGTTTGCCCAACCCTAGAAGTTTAATAGTGCATATCACTCGTCATTTCATGCGCTTTGAGACGCCGCTTCGCCTAATACGCTATCTGAAATAGGAGCGACGTAAATTGAACAAATGTGATAGAATTTCGCTGAATTCTTAAATTAACCATAACAAAAAATGATCTGATCGGGTCTCTGTTTGCCCTACCCTAGAAGTTTAATGGTGCGTTTCACTCGTCATTTCATGCGCTTTGAGATGCCGCTAAGCACAATAAGCTATCTGAAGTACGAGCGACGTAAATTGAACAAATGTGATAGAATTTCGCTGAATTCTTATATTAACCAAAATATAAAATGATCTAATCGGGTCTCTGATTACCCTATCATAGAAGATTAATAGTGCATTTTACTCGCCACTCCACGCGCTTTAGGGTGCCGCCTAGCCCAGTATGCTATCCGAAATAGGAGCGACGTACATTGAACAAATGTGATAGAATTTTGCTGAATTCTTAAATTAACCATAATATAAAATGATCTAATCGGGTCTCTGTTTGCCCTACCCCAGAAGTTTAATAGTGCATTTTACTCTCCATTCCACGCGCTTTAAGATGCCGCCGAGCCCAGTACGGTATCTGAAATAGGAGCCACGTAAATTGAACAAATGTGATAGAATTTTGCTGAATTCTTAAATTAACCATAATATAAAATGATCTAATCGGGTCTCTGTTTGCCCTACCCTAGAAGTTTAATAGTGCATTTGACTCGTCATTTCATGCGCTTTGAGATGCCGCTAAGCCCAATAAGCTATCTGTAATAGAAGCGACGTAAATTGAACGAATGTGATAGAATTTCGATGAATTCTTATATTAACCAAAATATAAAATGATCTAATCGGGTCTCTGATTGCCCTATCATAGAACTTTAACAGTGCATTTTACTCGCCATTTCATGCGCCTTCAGATGCCGCTTAGCCCAATAAGCTATCTGAAATAGGAGCGACGTAAATTGAACAAATGTGATAGAATTTCCCTGAAACCTTATATTAAACAAAATATAAAATGATCTAATCGGGTCTCTGATTGCCCTATCATAGAAGTTTAATAGTGCATTTTACTCGTAATTCCACGCGCTTTAAGATGCCGCCTAGCCCAGTACGCTATCTGAAATAGGAGCGACGTAAATTGAACAAATGTGATAGAATTTTGCTGAATTCTTAAATTAACCATAATATAAAATGATGTAATCGGGTCTCTGTTCGCCCTACCCAAGAAGTTTAATAGTGCATTTCTCTCGTCATTTCATGCGCTTTGAGATGCCGCTTAGCCCAATAGCTATCTGAAATAGGAGCGACGTAAATTGAACAAATGTGATAGAATTTCCCTGAAATCTTATATTAAACAAAATATAAAATGATCTAAACGGGACTCTGAGTGCCCTATCATAGAAGTTTAGTAGTGCATTTTGCTCGCCCTTCCACGCGCTTTAAGATGCCGCCTAGCCCAGTACACTATCTGAAATAGGAGCGACGTATGTTGAACAAATGTGATAGAATTACGCTGAATTCTTATATTAACCGTAATATAAAATGATCTAATCGGGTCTCTGTTTGCCCTACCCTAGAAGTTTAATAGAGCATTTCACTCATCATTTCATGCGCTTTGAGATGCCGCTTAGCCCAATACGCTATCTGAAATAGGAGCGACGTAAATTGAACAAATGTGAGAGAATTTCGCTGAACTCTTAAATTCACTATAATATAAAATGATCTAATCGGGTCTCTGTTTGCCCTACCCTAGAAGTTTAATAGTGCATTTTATTCGCCATTTCATGCGCTTTGAGATGCCGCTTCGCCCAATACGCTATCTGAAATAGGAGCGACGAAAATTGAACAAATGTGATAGAATTTCGCTGAATTCTTTTATGAACCATAATGTAAAATGACCTAATCGGGTCTCTGTTCGCCATAGCCTAGAAGTTTAATAGCGCATTTTATTCGCCATTTCATGCGCTTTGAGATGCCGCTTAGCTCAATACGCTATCTGAAATAGGAGCGACGTAAATTGAACAAATGTGATAGAATTTCCGTGAATTCTTATATTAACCTTAATGTAAAATGATCTAATCGGGTCTCTGTTCGCCCTACCATAGAAGTCTAATAGTGCATTTCACTCGCCATTTCATGCGCTTTGAGATGCCGCTTAGCCCAATACGCTATTTGAAATACGAGCGACGTAAATTGAACAAATGAGATAGAATTACGCTGAATTCTTATATTAACCGTAATATAAAATGATCTAATCGGGTCTCTGTTTGGCTTATCCTAGAAGTTTAATGGTGCATTTTACTCGTCATTTCATGCGCTTTGAGATGCCGCATATCCCAATACGCTATCTGAAATAGGAGCGACGTAAATTGAATAAATGTGATAGAATTTCGCTGAATTCGTAAATTAACCATAATATAAAATGATCTAATCGGGTCTCTGTTTGCCTTATCCTAGAAGTATAATAGTGCATTATACTCGCCATTTCATGCGCTTTTAGATGCCGCTTATCCCAATACGCTATCTGAAATAGGAACGACGTAAATTGAACAAATGTGATAGAATTTTGCTGAATTCTTAAATTAACCATAATATAAAATGACCTAATCGGGTCTCTGTTTGCCCTACCCTAGAAGTTTAATAGTGCATTTGACTCGTCATTTCATGCGCTTTGAGATGCCGCATATCCCAATACGCTATCTGAAATAGGAGCGACGTAAATTGAATAAATGTGATAGAATTTCGCTGAATTCGTAAATTAACCATAATATAAAATGATCTAATCGGGTCTCTGTTTGCCTTATCCTAGAAGTATAATAGTGCATTATACTCGCCATTTCATGCGCTTTTAGATGCCGCTTAGCCCAGGACGCTATCTGAAATAGGAACGACGTAAATTGAACAAATGTGATAGAATTTTGCTGAATTCTTAAATTAACCATAATATAAAATGACCTAATTGGGTCTCTGTTTGCCCTACCCTAGAAGTTTAACAGTGCATTTTACTCGCCATTTCATGCGCCTTCAGATGCCGCTTAGCCCAATAAGCTATCTGAAATAGGAGCGACGTAAATTGAACAAATGTGACAGAATTTCCCTGAAATCTTATATTAAACAAAATATAAAATGAGCTAATCGGGTCTCTGATTGCCCTATCATAGAAGTTTAGTAGTGCATTTTACTCGCCATTCCACGAGCTTTAAGATGCCGCCTAGCACAGTACGCTATCTGAAATAGGAGCGACGTAAGTTGAACAAATGTGATAGAATTACGCTGAATTCTTATATTAACCGTAATATAAAATGATCTAATCGGGTCTCTGTTTGCCTTATCCTAGAAGTTTAGTATTGCATTTTACTCGCCATTTCATGCGCTTTGAGATACTGCTTAGCCCAATACGCTATCCGAAATAGGAGCGACGTAAATTGAACAAATGTGATAGAATTTCGCTGAATTCTTAAATTAACTATAATATAAAATGATCTAATCGGGTCACTGATTGCCCTACCCTAGAAGTTTAATAGTGCATTTTGCTCGCCATTTCATGCGCTTTGAGATGCCGCTTAGCCCAATACGCTATCTGAAATATGAGCGACGTAAATTGAACAAATGTGATAGAATTTCGCTGAATTCTTATATTAACCAAAATATAAAATGATCTAATCGGGTCTCTGTTTGCCTTATACTAGAAGTTTAGTATTTCATTTTACTCGCCATTTCATGCGCTTTGAGATGCCGCTTAGCCCAATACGCTATCTGAAATAGGAGCGACGTAAATTGAACAAATGTGATAGAATTTCGCTGAACTCATATATTAACCAAAGTATAAAATGATCTAATCTGGTCTCTGATTGCCCTATCATAGAAGGTTAATAGTGCATTTTACTCGCCATTCCACGCGCTTTAAGATGCAGCCTAGCCCAGGACGCTGTCTGAAGTGGAAGCGACGTAAATTGAACAAGTGTGATAGAATCTCGCTGAATACTTATATTAACCTTAATGTAAAATGATCAAATCGGGTCTCTGTTCGCCCTACCCTAGAAGTTTAATAGTGCATTTCACTCGCCATTTCATGCGCTTTGAGATGACGCTTAACCCAATACGCTATCTGAAATAGGAGCGACGTAAGTTGAACAAATGTGACAGAATTACGCTGCATTCTTATATTCACCTTAATGTAAAATGATCTCTTCGGGTCTCTGTTCGCCCTACCCTAGAAGTGTAATAGTGCATTTCACTCGTCATTTCATGCGCTTTGAGATGCCGCGTAGCCCAATACGCTATCTGAAATAGGAGCGACGTAAATTGAACAAATGTGATAGGATTTCGCTGAATTCTTATATTAACCTTAATGTAAAATGATCTAATCGGGTCTCTGTTTGCCCAACCCTAGAAGTTTAATAGTGCATATCACTCGTCATTTCATGCGCTTTGAGACGCCGCTTCGCCTAATACGCTATCTGAAATAGGAGCGACGTAAATTGAACAAATGTGATAGAATTTCGCTGAATTCTTAAATTAACCATAACAAAAAATGATCTGATCGGGTCTCTGTTTGCCCTACCCTAGAAGTTTAATGGTGCGTTTCACTCGTCATTTCATGCGCTTTGAGATGCCGCTAAGCACAATAAGCTATCTGAAGTACGAGCGACGTAAATTGAACAAATGTGATAGAATTTCGCTGAATTCTTATATTAACCAAAATATAAAATGATCTAATCGGGTCTCTGATTACCCTATCATAGAAGATTAATAGTGCATTTTACTCGCCACTCCACGCGCTTTAGGGTGCCGCCTAGCCCAGTATGCTATCCGAAATAGGAGCGACGTACATTGAACAAATGTGATAGAATTTTGCTGAATTCTTAAATTAACCATAATATAAAATGATCTAATCGGGTCTCTGTTTGCCCTACCCCAGAAGTTTAATAGTGCATTTTACTCTCCATTCCACGCGCTTTAAGATGCCGCCGAGCCCAGTACGGTATCTGAAATAGGAGCCACGTAAATTGAACAAATGTGATAGAATTTTGCTGAATTCTTAAATTAACCATAATATAAAATGATCTAATCGGGTCTCTGTACGCCCTACCATAGAAATCTAATAGTGCATTTTACTCGCCATTTCATGCGCTTTGAGATGCCGCTTAGCCCAATACGATATCTGAAATAGGAGCGACGTAAGTTGAACAAATGTGATAGAATTTCGCTGGATTCTTTTATTAACCATAATGTAAAATGATCTGATCGCGTCTCTGTTCGCCCTAGCCTAGAAGTTTAATAGTGCATTTCACTCGTCATTTCATGCGCTTTGAGATGCCGCTTAGTCCACTAAGCTATCTGAAATAGGAGCGACGTAAATTGAACAAATGTGATAGAATTTCGATGAATTCTTATATTAACCAAAATATAAAATGATCTAATCGGGTCTCTGATTGCCCTATCATAGAAGTTAAATAGTGCATTTTACTCGCCATTTCATGCGCTTTGAGATGCCGCTTAGCACAATACGCTATCTGAAATAGGAGCGACGTAAATTGAACAAATGTGATGGAATTTTGCTGAATTCTTAAATTAACCATAATATAAAATGATCTAATCGGGTCTCTGTTCGCCCTACCATAGAAGTCTAATAGTGCATTTCACTCGCCATTTAACGCGTTTTAAGATGCCGCCGAGCAGAGTACGCTATCTGAAGTAGGAACGATGTAAATTGAACAAATGTGATAGAGTTTTGCTGAATTCTTAAATTCACCATAATATAAAATGATCTAATCGGGTCTCTGATTGCCCCATCATAGAAGTTTAATAGTGCATTTTATTCGCTATTCCACGCGCTTTAAGATGCCGCCGAGCCCAATACGCTATCTGAAATAGGAGCGACGTAAATTGAACAAATGTGATAGAATTTTGCTGAATTCTTAAATTAACCGTAATATAAAATGATCTAATCGGGTCTCTGTTTGGCCTAGCCTAGAAGTTTACGAGTGCATTTTATTCGCCATTTCATGCGATTTGAGATGCCGCTTAGCCGAATACGCTATCTGAATTAGGAGCGACGTAAATTGAACAAATGTGATACAAATTCCCTGAAATCTGATATTAAACAAAATATAAAATGATCTAATCGGGTCTCTGATTGCCCTATCATAGAAGCTTAGTAGTGCATTTTACTCGCCATTCCACGCGCTTTAAGATGCCGCCTAGCCCAGTACGCTATCAGAATTAGGAGCGACGTAACTTGAACAAATGTGATAGGATTACGCTGCATTCTTATATTAACCGTAATATAAAATGGTCTAATCGGGTCTCTGTTTGCCCTACTCTAGAAGTTTAACAGTGCATTTTACTCGCCATTTCATGCGCTTTGGGATGCCGCATAGCCCAATACGCTATCTGAAATAGGAGCGACGTAAATTGAACAAATGTGATGGAATTTCCGTGAATTCTTATATTAACCTCAATGTAAAATGATCTAATCGGGTCTCTGTTCGCCCTACCATAGAAGTCTTATAGTGCATTTCACTCGCCATTTCATGCGCTTTGAGATGCCGCTTAGCCCAATACGCTATCTGAAATAGGAGCGACGTAAATTGAACAAAAGTGATAGAATTTCCCTGAAATCTTATATTAAACAAAATATAAAATGATCTAATCGGGTCTCTGATTGCCCTATCATAGAAGTTTAGTAGTTCATTTTACTCGCCATTCCACGCGCTTTATGATGCCGCCTAGCCCAGTACGCTATCTGAAATAGGAGCGACGTAAATTGAACAAATGTGATAGAATTTCCCTGAAATCTTATATTAAACAAAATATAAAATGATCTAATCGGGTCTCTGATTGCCCTATCATAGAAGTTTAGTAGTTCATTTTACTCGCCATTCCACGCGCTTTATGATGCCGCCTAGCCCAGTACGGTATCTGAAATAGGAGCTACGTAAGTTGAACAAATGTGATAGAATTACGCTGAATTCTTATATTAACCGTAATATAAAATGATGTAATCGGGCCTCTGTTTGCCCTATCATAGAAGTTTGATAGTGCATTATACTCGCCATTTAATGTGCTTTAAGCTGCCGCATAGCCCAATACGCTATCTGGAATAGGAGCGACGTAAATTGAACAAATGTGATAGAATTTCCCTGAATTCTTATATTAACCTTAATGTAAAATGATCTTATCGTGTCTCTGTTCGCCCTACCATAGAAGTCTAATAGCGCATTTCACTCGCCATTTCATGCGCTTTGAGATGCCGCTTAGCACAATACGCTATTTGAAATAGGGGCGACGTAAATTGAACAAATGTGATAGAATTACGCTGAATTCTTATATTATCCGTAATATAAAATGATCTAATCGGGTCTCTGTTTGCCTTATCCTAGAAGTTTAATAGTGCATTTTACTCGCCATTTCATGCGCTATGAGATGCCGCTTAGCCCAATACGCTATCTGGAATAGGAGCGACGTAAATTGGACAAATGTGATAGAATTTCCCTGAATTCTTATATTAACCTTAATGTAAAATGATGTAATCGGGCCTCTGTTTGCCCTGTCATAGAAGTATAACAGTGCATTTTACTCGCCATTTCATGCGCTTTGAGATGCCGCATAGCCCAATACGCTATCTGAAATAGGAGCGACGTAAATTGAACAAATGTTATAGAATTTCGCTGAATTCTTAAATTAACCATAATATAAAATGATCTAATCGGGTCTCTGTTCGCCCTACCATAGACGTCTAATAGTGCATTTCACTCGCCATGCCACGCGCTTTAAGATGCGGCCGAACCCAGTACGCTATCTGAAATAGGAGCGACGTAAATTGAACAAATGTGATAGAATTTTGCTGAAATCTTAAATTAACCATAATATAAAATGATCTAATCGGGTCTCTGTTTGCCCTGTCATAGAAGTATAACAGATCATTTTACTCGCCATTTCATGCGCTTTGAGATGCCGCTTAGTCCAATACGCTATCTGAAATATGAGCGACGTAAATTGAACAAATGTGATAGAATTTCGCTGAATTCTTATATTAACCAAAATATAAAATGATCTAATCGGGTCTCTGATTGCCCTATCATAGAAGTTTAATAGTGCATTTTACTCGCCATTCCTCGCGCTTTAAGATGCCGCCTATCCGAGTACGCTATCTGAAATAGGAGCGACGTAAATTGAACAAATGTGATAGAATTTTTCTGAATTCTTAAATTAACCATAATATGAAATGACCTAATCGGGTCTCTGTTTGCCCTACCCTAGAAGTTTAATAGTGCATTTTACTCGCCATTTCTTGCGCTTTGAGATGCCGCTTAGCCCAATACGCTATCTGAAATTTCAGCGACATAAATTGAACATATGTGAGAGAATTTCGCTGAATTCTTAAATTAACCATAATATAAAATGATCTAATGTGGTCTCTGTTTGCCCTACCCTAGAAGTTTAATAGTGCATTTTACTCGCCATTTCTTGCGCTTTGAGATGCCGCTTAGCACAAGTCGCTATCTGAAATAGGAGCGATGTAAATTGAACAAATGTGATAGAATTTCGCTGAATTCTTATATTAACCTTAATGTAAAATAATCTAATCGGGTCTTTGTTCGCCCTACCCTAGAAGTTTAATAGTGCATTTTACTCGCCACTTCATGCGCTTTGAGATGCCGCTTAGCCCAATAAGCTATCTGAAATAGGATCGACGTAAATTGAACAAATGTGATAGAATTTTGCTGAATTCTTAAATTAACCATAATATAAAATGATGTAATCGGGTTTCTGTTCGCCCTACCCAAGAAGTTTAATAGTGCATTTCTCTCGTCATTTCATGCGCTTTGAGATGCCGCTTAACCCAATAGCTATCTGAAATAGGAGCGACGTAAATTGAACAAATGTGATAGAATTTCCCTGAAATCTTATATTAAACAAAATATAAAATGATCTAAACGGGACTCTGATTGCCCTATCATAGAAGTTTAGTAGTGCATTTTGCTCGCCCTTCCACGCGCTTTAAGATACCGCCTAGCCCAGTACACTATCTGAAATAGGAGCGACGTATGTTGAACAAATGTGATAGAATTACGCTGAATTCTTATATTAACCGTAATGTAAAATGATCTAATCGGGTCTCTGTTTGCATTACCATAGAAGTTTAATAGTGCATTTTACTCGCCATTTCATGCGCTTTGAGATGCCCCTTAGCCCAATACGCTATTTGCAATAGGAGCAACGTAAATTGAACAAATGTGATAGAATAACGCTGAATTCTTATATTAACCGTAATATGAAATGGTCTAATCGGGTCTCCGTTTGCCTTATCCTAGAAGTTTAATAGTGCATTTCACTCGCCATTTCATGCGCTTTGAGATGCCGCTTAGCCCGATACGCTATCTGACACAGGAGCGACGTAAATTGAACAAAGGTGATAGAATTTCGCTGAATTCTTATATTAACCAAAATATAAAATGATCTAATCGGGTCTCTGATTGCCCTATCATAGAAGATTAATAGTGCATTTCACTCGCCATTTCATGCGCTTTGAGATGCCGCTTAGGCCGATACGCTATCTGACATAGGAGCGACGTAAATTGAACAAATGTGATAGAATTTCGCTGAATTCTTATATTAACCTCAATGTAAAATGATCTAATCGGGACTTTGTTCGCCCTACCCTAGAAGTTTAATAGTGCATTTCACTCGTCATTTCATGCGCTTTGAGATGCCGCTTAGCCCAATACGCTATCTGAAATATCAGCGACGTAAATTGAACAAATGTGAGAGAATTTCGCTGAATTCTGAAATTAACCATAATATAAAATGATCTTATCGGGTCTCTGTTTGCCCTACCCTAGAAGTTTAATAGTGCATTTTACTCGACATGTCTTGCGCTTTGAGATGCCGCTTAGTCCAATACGCTGTCTGGAATATCAGCGACGTAAATTAAACAAATGTGAGAGAATTTCGCTGAATTCTTATATTAACCAAAATATAAAATGATCTAATCGGGTCTCTGATTGCCCTATCATAGAAGTTTAATAGTGCATTTTACTCGCCATTACACACGCTTTAAGATGCCGCTTAGCCCAATACGCTATCTGAAATATCAGCGACGTAAATTGAACAAATGTGAGAGAATTTCGCTGAATTCTTAAATTAACCATAATATAAAATGATCTAATGGGGTCTCTGTTCGCCCTACCCTAGAAGTTTAATAGTGCATTTTACTCGCCATTACACGCGCTTTAAGATGCCGCCTAGCCCAGTACACTATCTGAAATAGGAGCGACGTATGTTGAACAAATGTGATAGAATTACGCTGAATTCTTATATTAACCGTAATATAAAATGATCTAATCGGGTCTCTGCTTGCATTACCATAGAAGTTTAATAGTGCATTTTACTCTCCATTTCATGCGCTTTGAGATACCGCTTAGCCCAATACGCTATCCGCAATAGGATCGACGTAAATTGTACAAATGAGATAGAATTTCGCTGAATTCTTAAATTAACCATAATATAAAGTGATCTAAACTGGTCTCTGTTTGCCCCACCCTAGAAGTTTAATAGTGCATTTTACTCGCCATTTCTTGCGCTTTGAGATGCCGCTTAGCCCAATACGCTATCTGAAATAGGAGCAACGTAAATTGAACAAATGTGATAGAATTTCGCTGAATTCTTATATTAACCAAAATATAAAATGATCTAATCGGGTCTCTGATTGCCCTATCATAGAAGTTTAAGAGTGCATTTTGCTCGCCATTCCACGCGCTTTAAGATGCCGCCTAGCCCAGTACGCTATCTGAAATAGGAGCGACGTAAGTTGAACAAATGTGATAGAATAACGCTGAATTCTTATATTAACCGTAATATGAAATGGTCTAATCGGGTCTCCGTTTGCCTTATCCTAGAAGTTTAATAGTGCATTTTACTGGTCATTTCATGCGCATTGAGATGCCGCTTAGCCCAATACGCTATCTGAAATAGGAGCGATGTAAATTGAACAAATGTGATAGAATTTCGCTGAATTCTTAAATTAACCACAATATAAAATGATCTAATCGGGTTTCTGATTGCCCTATCATAGAAGTTTAATAGTGCATTTTACTCGCCATTCCGCGCGCTTTAACTTGCCGCCTAGCCCAGTATGCTATCTGAAATAGGAACGACGTAAATTGAACAAATGTGATAGAATTTTGCTGAATCCTTAAATTAACCATAATATAAAATGATCTAATCGGGTCTCTGATTGCCCTACCCTAGAAGTTTAATAGCGCATTTTACTCAGCATTTCATGCGCTTTGAGATGCCGCTTATCCCAATACGCTATCTGAAATAGGAGCGACGTAGATTAAACAAATGTGATAGAATTTCGCTGAATTCTTATATTAACCAAAATATAAAATGATCTAATCGGGTCTCTGATTGCCCTATCATAGAAGTTTAATAGTGCATTTTACTCGCCATTCCTCGCGCTTTAAGATGCCGCCTATCCGAGTACGCTATCTGAAATAGGAGCGACGTAAATTGAGCAAATGTGATAGAATTTTTCTGAATTCTTAAATTAACCATAATATGAAATGACCTAATCGGGTCTCTGTTTGCCCTACCCTAGAAGTTTAATAGTGCATTTTACTCGCCATTTCTTGCGCTTTGAGATGCCGCTTAGCCCAATACGCTATCTGAAATATCAGCGACATAAATTGAACAAATGTGAGAGAATTTCGCTGAATTCTTAAATTAACCATAATATAAAATGATCTAATGTGGTCTCTGTTTGCCCTACCCTAGAAGTTTAATAGTGCATTTTACTCGCCATTTCTTGCGCTTTGAGATGCCGCTTAGCACAAGTCGCTATCTGAAATAGGAGCGATGTAAATTGAACAAATGTGATAGAATTTCGGTGAATTCTTATATTAACCTTAATGTAAAATAATCTAATCGGGTCTTTGTTCGCCGTACCCTAGAAGTTTAATAGTGCATTTTACTCGCCACTTCATGCGCTTTGAGATGCCGCTTAGCCCAATAAGCTATCTGAAATAGGATCGACGTAAATTGAACAAATGTGATAGAATTTCGCTGAATTCTTATATTAACCAAAATATAAAATGATCTAATCGGGTCTCTGATTGCCCTATCATAGAAGTTTAATAGTGCATTTTACTCGTCATTCCACGCGCTTTAAGATGCCGCCTAGCCCAGTACGCTATCTGAAATAGGAGCGACGTAAATTGAACAAATGTGATAGAATTTTGCTGAATTCTTAAATTAACCATAATATAAAATGATGTAATCGGGTCTCTGTTCGCCCTACCCAAGAAGTTTAATAGTGCATTTCTCTCGTCATTTCATGCGCTTTGAGATGCCGCTTAGCCCAATAGCTATCTGAAATAGGAGCGACGTAAATTGAACAAATGTGATAGAATTTCCCTGAAATCTTATATTAAACAAAATATAAAATGATCTAAACGGGACTCTGAGTGCCCTATCATAGAAGTTTAGTAGTGCATTTTGCTCGCCCTTCCACGCGCTTTGAGATGCCGCCTAGCCCAGTACACTATCTGAAATAGGAGCGACGTATGTTGAACAAATGTGATAGAATTACGCTGAATTCTTATATTAACCGTAATATAAAATGATCTAATCGGGTCTCTGTTTGCCCTACCCTAGAAGTTTAATAGAGCATTTCACTCATCATTTCATGCGCTTTGAGATGCCGCTTAGCCCAATACGCTATCTGAAATAGGAGCGACGTAAATTGAACAAATGTGAGAGAATTTCGCTGAACTCTTAAATTCACTATAATATAAAATGATCTAATCGGGTCTCTGTTTGCCCTACCCTAGAAGTTTAATAGTGCATTTTATTCGCCATTTCATGCGCTTTGGGATGCCGCTTCGCCCAATACGCTATCTGAAATAGGAGCGACGAAAATTGAACAAATGTAATAGAATTTCGCTGAATTCTTTTATGAACCATAATGTAAAATGACCTAATCGGGTCTCTGTTCGCCATAGCCTAGAAGTTTAATAGCGCATTTTATTCGCCATTTCATGCGCTTTGAGATGCCGCTTAGCTCAATACGCTATCTGAAATAGGAGCGACGTAAATTGAACAAATGTGATAGAATTTCCGTGAATTCTTATATTAACCTTAATGTAAAATGATCTAATCGGGTCTCTGTTCGCCCTACCATAGAAGTCTAATAGTGCATTTCACTCGCCATTTCATGCGCTTTGAGATGCCGCCTAGCCCAGTACGCTATCTGAAATAGGAACGACGTAAGTTGAACAAATGTGATAGAATGACGCTGATTTCTTATATTAACCGTAATATAAAATGATCTAATCGGGTCTCTGTTTGCCTTATCCTAGAAGTATAATAGTGCATTATACTCGCCATTTCATGCGCTTTTAGATGCCGCTTAGCCCAGGACGCTATCTGAAATAGGAACGACGTAAATTGTACAAATGTGATAGAATTTTGCTGAATTCTTAAATTAACCATAATATAAAATGACCTAATCGGGTCTCTGTTTGCCCTACCCTAGAAGTTTAATAGTGCACTTGACTCGTCATTTCATGCGCTTTGAGATGCCGCTAAGCCCAATAAGCTATCTGTAATAGAAGCGACGTAAATTGAACGAATGTGATAGAATTTCGATGAATTCTTATATTAACCAAAATATAAAATGATCTAATCGGGTCTCTGATTGCCCTATCATAGAAGTTTAACAGTGCATTTTACTCGCCATTTCATGCGCCTTCAGATGCCGCTTAGCCCAATAAGCTATCTGAAATAGGAGCGACGTAAATTGAACAAATGTGATAGAATTTCCCTGAAACCTTATATTAACCAAAATATAAAATGATCTAATCGGGTCTCTGATTGCCCTATCATAGAAGTTTAACAGTGCATTTTACTCGCCATTTCATGCGCCTTCAGATGCCGCCGAGCCCAATACGCTATCTGAAATAGGAGCGACGTAAATTGAACAAATGTGATAGAATTTTGCTGAATTCTTAAATTAACCATAATATAAAATGATCTAATCGGGTCTCTGTTTGGCCTAGCCTAGAAGTTTACGAGTGCATTTTATTCGCCATTTCATGCGATTTGAGATGCCGCTTAGCCGAATACGCTATCTGAATTAGGAGCGACGTAAATTGAACAAATGTGATACAAATTCCCTGAAATCTGATATTAAACAAAATATAAAATGATCTAATCGGGTCTCTGATTGCCCTATCATAGAAGCTTAGTAGTGCACTTTACTCGCCATTCCACGCGCTTCAAGATGCCGCCTAGCCCAGTACGCTATCTGAAATAGGAGCGACGTAAATTGAACAGATGTGATAAAATTTAGCTGACATCTTAAATTAACCATAATATAAAATGATCTAATCGGGTCTCTGTTTGCCCCATCATAGAAGTTTAATAGTGCATTTTATTCGCTATTCCACGCGCTTTAAGATGCCGCCGAGCCCAATACGCTATCTGAAATAGGAGCGACGTAAATTGAACAAATGTGATAGAATTTTGCTGAATTCTTAAATTAACCACAATATAAAATGATCTAATCGGGTCTCTGTTTGCCCTACCCTAGTAGTTTAATAGTGCATTTTACTCGCCATTTCATGCGCTTTGAGGTGCCGCTTAGTGCAATACGCTATCTGAAATATGAGCGACGTAAATTGAACAAATGTGATAGAATTTCGCTGAATTCTTATATTAACCAAAATATAACATGATCTAATCGGGTCTCTGTTTGCCCTACCCTAGAAGTTTAATAGTGCATTTCACTCGTCATTTCATGCGCTTTGAGATGCCGCTTAGCCGAATTCGCTATCTGAAATAGGAGCGACGTAAATTGAACAAATGTGATAAAATCTCCCTGAAATCTTATATTAAACAAAATATAAAATGATCAAATCGGGTCTCTGATTGCCCTATCATAGAAGTTTAACATAGCATTTCACTCGTCGTTTCATACGCTTTGAGATGCCGCTAAGCCCAATAAGCTATCTGTAATAGTAGCGACGTAAATTGAACAAATGTGATAGAATTTCGCGGAATTCTTAAATTAATCATAATATAAAATGATCTAATCGGGTCTCTGTTCGCCCTACCCTAGAAGTTTAATAGTGCATTTCACTCGTCACTACATGCGCTTTGAGATGCCGCTAAGCCCAATAAGCTATCTGAAATAGGAGCGACGTAAATTGAACAAATGTGATAAAATTTCCCTGAAATCTTATATTAAACAAAATATAAAATGATCTAATCGGGTCTCTGATTGCTCTACCATAGAAGTTTAGTAGTTCATTTTACTCGCCCTTCCACGCGCGTTAAGATGCCGCCTAGCCCAGTACGCTATCTGAAATAGGAGCGCCGTAAGATGAACAAATGTGATAGAATTACGCTGAATTCTTATATTAACCGTAATATAAAATGATCTAATCGGGTCTCTGTTTGCCTTATCCTAGAAGTTGAATAGTGCATTTCACTCGCCATTTCATGCGCTTTGAAATGCTGCTTAGCCCAATACGCTATCTGAAATAGGAGCGACGTAAATTGAACACATGTGATAGAACTTCGCTGAATTCTTAAATTAACCATAATATAAAATGATCGAATCGGGTCTCTGTTTGCCCTGCCCTATAAGTTTAATAGTCCATTTTACTCGCCATTGCATGTGCTTTGAGATGCCGCATAGCCCAATACGCTATCTGAAATAGGAGCGACGTAAATTGAACAAATGTGATAGAATTTCCCTGAATTCTTATATTAACTTAATGTAAAATGATCTAATCGGGTCTCTGTTCGCCCTACCATTGAAGTCTAATAGTGCATTTCACTCGACATTTCATGCGCTTTGTGATGCCGCTAAGCCCAATAAGCTATCTGTAATAGGAGCGACGTAAATTGAACAAATGTGATAGAATTTTGCTGAATTCTTAAATCAACCATAATATAAAATGATCTAATCGGGTCTCCTTTTGCCCTACCCTAGAAGTTTCATAGTGCATTTTACTCGCCATTTCATGCGCTCTGAGATGCCGCTTAGCTCAATACGCTATCTGAAATAGGAGCGACGTAAGTTGAACAAATGTGATAGAATTTCCGTGAATTCTTATATTAACCTTAATGTAAAATGATCCAATCGGGTCTCTGTTCGCCCTACAATAGAAGTCTAATAGTGCATTTCACTCGCCATTTCATGCGCTTTGAGATGCCGCTTAGCCGAATTCGCTATCTGAAATAGGAGCGACGTAAATTTAACAAATGTGATGAAATTTCCCTGAAATCTTATATTAAACAAAATATAAAATGATCCAATCGGGTCTCTGATTGCCCTATCATAGAAGTTTAGTAGTGCATTTTACTCGCCATTTCACGCTCTTTAAGATGCCGCCTAGCCCAGTACGCTATCTGAAATAGGAGCGACGTAAGTTGAACAAATGTGATAGAATTACGCTGAATTCTTATATTAACCGTAATATAAAATGATCTAAACGGGTCTCTGTTTGGCTTATCCTAGAAGTTTAATAGTGCATTTTACTCGCCATTTCATGCGCTTTGAGATGCCGCTTAGCCCAATACGCTATCTGAAATAGGAGCGACGTAAATTGAACAAATGTGAGAGAATTTCGCTGAACTCTTAAATTAACTATAATATAAAATGATCTAATCGGGTCTCTGTTTGCCGTACCCTAGAAGTTTAATAGTGCATTTTATTCGCCATTTCATGCGCTTTGAGAAGCCGCTTCGCCCAATACGCTATATGAAATAGGAGCGACGAAAATTGAACAAATGTGATAGAATTTCGCTGAATTCTTAAATTCACCATAACATAAAATGATCTAATCGGGTCCCTGCTTGCCCTACCCTAGAAGTTTAATAGTGCATTTTACTCCTCATTTCATGCGCTTTGAGAAGCCGCTTAGCCCAATCCGCTATCTGAAATAGGAGCGACGTAAATTGAACAAATGTGATGGAATTTCCGTGAATTCTTATATTAACCTCAATGTAAAATGATCTAATCGGGTCTCTGTTCGCCCTACCATAGAAGTCTTATAGTGCATTTCACTCGCCCTTTCATGCGCTTTGAGATGCCGCTTAGCCCAATACGCTATCTGAAATAGGAGCGACGTAAATTGAACAAATGTGATAGAATTTCGCTGAATTCTTATATTAACCAAAATATAAAATGATCTAATCGGGTCTCTGATTGCCCTATCATAGAAGATTAATAGTGCATTTTACTCGCCACTCCACGCGCTTTAGGGTGCCGCCTAGCCCAGTGTGCTATCCGAAATAGGAGCGACGTACATTGAACAAATGTGATAGAATTTTGCTGAATTCTTAAATTAACCATAATATAAAATGATCTAATCGGGTCTCTGTTTGCCCTACCCCAGAAGTTTAATAGTGCATTTTACTCGCCATTTCATGCGCTTTGAGATGCCGCTTAGCACAATACGCTATCTGAAATAGGAGCGACGTAAATTGAACAAATGTGATAGAATTTCGCTGAATCCTTTAATTAACCATAATATAAAATGATCTAATCGGGTCTCTGTTCGCCCTACCATAGAAGTCTAATAGTGCATTTCACTCTCCATTCCACGCGCTTTAAGATGCCGCCGAGCCCAGTACGGTATCTGAAATAGGAGCCACGTAAATTGAACAAATGTGATAGAATTTTGCTGAATTCTTAAATTAACCATAATATAAAATGATCTAATCGGGTCTCTGTACGCCCTACCATAGAAATCTAATAGTGCATTTTACTCGCCATTTCATGCGCTTTGAGATGCCGCTTAGCCCAATACGCTATCTGAAATAGGAGCGACGTAAGTTGAACAAATGTGATAGAATTTCGCTGGATTCTTTTATTAACCATAATGTAAAATGATCTGATCGCGTCTCTGTTCGCCCTAGCCTAGAAGTTTAATAGTGCATTTCACTCGTCATTTCATGCGCTTTGAGATGCCGCTTAGTCCACTAAGCTATCTGAAATAGGAGCGACGTAAATTGAACAAATGTGATAGAATTTCGATGAATTCTTATATTAACCAAAATATAAAATGATCTAATCGGGTCTCTGATTGCCCTATCATAGAAGTTTAATAGTGCATTTTACTCGCCATTTCATGCGCTTTGAGATGCCGCTTAGCACAATACGCTATCTGAAATAGGAGCGACGTAAATTGAACAAATGTGATGGAATTTTGCTGAATTCTTAAATTAACCATAATATAAAATGATCTAATCGGGTCTCTGTTCGCCCTACCATAGAAGTCTAATAGTGCATTTCACTCGCCATTTAACGCGTTTTAAGATGCCGCCGAGCAGAGTACGCTATCTGAAGTAGGAACGATGTAAATTGAACAAATGTGATAGAGTTTTGCTGAATTCTTAAATTCACCATAATATAAAATGATCTAATCGGGTCTCTGATTGCCCCATCATAGAAGTTTAATAGTGCATTTTATTCGCTATTCCACGCGCTTTAAGATGCCGCCGAGCCCAATACGCTATCTGAAATAGGAGCGACGTAAATTGAACAAATGTGATAGAATTTTGCTGAATTCTTAAATTAACCGTAATATAAAATGATCTAATCGGGTCTCTGTTTGGCCTAGCCTAGAAGTTTACGAGTGCATTTTATTCGCCATTTCATGCGATTTGAGATGCCGCTTAGCCGAATACGCTATCTGAATTAGGAGCGACGTAAATTGAACAAATGTGATACAAATTCCCTGAAATCTGATATTAAACAAAATATAAAATGATCTAATCGGGTCTCTGATTGCCCTATCATAGAAGCTTAGTAGTGCACTTTACTCGCCATTCCACGCGCTTCAAGATGCCGCCTAGCCCAGTACGCTATCTGAAATAGGAGCGACGTAAATTGAACAGATGTGATAAAATTTAGCTGACATCTTAAATTAACCATAATATAAAATGATCTAATCGGGTCTCTGTTTGCCCCATCATAGAAGTTTAATAGTGCATTTTATTCGCTATTCCACGCGCTTTAAGATGCCGCTGAGCACAATACGCTATCTGAAATAGGAGCGACGTAAATTGAACAAATGTGATAGAATTTTGCTGAATTCTTAAATTAACCACAATATAAAATGATCTAATCGGGTCTCTGTTGGCCCTACCCTAGTAGTTTAATAGTGCATTTTACTCGCCATTTCATGCGCTTTGAGGTGCCGCTTAGTGCAATACGCTATCTGAAATATGAGCGACGTAAATTGAACAAATGTGATAGAATTTCGCTGAATTCTTATATTAACCAAAATATAACATGATCTAATCGGGTCTCTGTTTGCCCTACCCTAGAAGTTTAATAGTGCATTTCACTCGTCATTTCATGCGCTTTGAGATGCCGCTTAGCCGAATTCGCTATCTGAAATAGGAGCGACGTAAATTGAACAAATGTGATAAAATCTCCCTGAAATCTTATATTAAACAAAATATAAAATGATCAAATCGGGTCTCTGATTGCCCTATCATAGAAGTTTAACATAGCATTTCACTCGTCGTTTCATACGCTTTGAGATGCCGCTAAGCCCAATAAGCTATCTGTAATAGTAGCGACGTAAATTGAACAAATGTGATAGAATTTCGCGGAATTCTTAAATTAATCATAATATAAAATGATCTAATCGGGTCTCTGTTCGCCCTACCCTAGAAGTTTAATAGTGCATTTCACTCGTCACTACATGCGCTTTGAGATGCCGCTAAGCCCAATAAGCTATCTGAAATAGGAGCGACGTAAATTGAACAAATGTGATAAAATTTCCCTGAAATCTTATATTAAACAAAATATAAAATGATCTAATCGGGTCTCTGATTGCTCTACCATAGAAGTTTAGTAGTTCATTTTACTGGCCCTTCCACGCGCGTTAAGATGCCGCCTAGCCCAGTACGCTATCTGAAATAGGAGCGCCGTAAGATGAACAAATGTGATAGAATTACGCTGAATTCTTATATTAACCGTAATATAAAATGATCTAATCGGGTCTCTGTTTGCCTTATCCTAGAAGTTGAATAGTGCATTTCACTCGCCATTTCATGCGCTTTGAAATGCTGCTTAGCCCAATACGCTATCTGAAATAGGAGCGACGTAAATTGAACACATGTGATAGAACTTCGCTGAATTCTTAAATTAACCATAATATAAAATGATCGAATCGGGTCTCTGTTTGCCCTACCCTAGAAGTTTAATAGTCCATTTTACTCGCCATTGCATGTGCTTTGAGATGCCGCATAGCCCAATACGCTATCTGAAATAGGAGCGACGTAAATTGAACAAATGTGATAGAATTTCCCTGAATTCTTATATTAACTTAATGTAAAATGATCTAATCGGGTCTCTGTTCGCCCTACCATTGAAGTCTAATAGTGCATTTCACTCGACATTTCATGCGCTTTGTGATGCCGCTAAGCCCAATAAGCTATCTGTAATAGGAGCGACGTAAATTGAACAAATGTGATAGAATTTCGCTGAATTCTTATGTTAACCAAAATATAAAATGATCTAATCGGGTCTCTGATTGCCCTATCATAGAAGTTTAATAGTGCATTTTACTTGCCATTCCACGCGCTTTAAGATGCCGCCTAGCCCAGTACGCTATCTGACATAGGGGCGACGTAAATTGAACAAATGCGATAAAATTTTGCTGACATCTTAAATTAACCATAATATAAAATGATCTAATCGGGTCGCTGATTGCCCTATCATAGAATTTTAATATTGCATTTTACTCGCCATTCCACGCGCTTTAAGATGCCGCCTAGCCCAGTACGCTATCTGAAATAGGAGCGACGTAAATTGAACAAATGTGATAGAATTTTGCTGAATTCTTAAATTAACCATAATATAAAATGATCTAATCGGGTCTCTGATTGCCCTATCATAGAATTTTAATAGTGCATTTTACTCGCCATTCCACGCGCTTTAAGATGCCGCCTACCCCAGTCCGCTATCTGAAATAGGAGCGACGTAAATTGAACAAATGTGATAGAATTTTGCTGAATTCTTAAATCAACCATAATATAAAATGATCTAATCGGGTCTCCTTTTGCCCTACCCTAGAAGTTTCATAGTGCATTTTACTCGCCATTTCATGCGCTCTGAGATGCCGCTTAGCTCAATACGCTATCTGAAATAGGAGCGACGTAAGTTGAACAAATGTGATAGAATTTCCGTGAATCCTGATATTAACCTTAATGTAAAATGATCCAATCGGGTCTCTGTTCGCCCTACAATAGAAGTCTAATAGTGCATTTCACTCGCCATTTCATGCGCTTTGAGATGCCGCTTAGCCGAATTCGCTATCTGAAATAGGAGCGACGTAAATTTAACAAATGTGATAAAATTTCCCTGAAATCTTATATTAAACAAAATATAAAATGATCCAATCGGGTCTCTGATTGCCCTATCATAGAAGTTTAGTAGTGCATTTTACTCGCCATTTCACGCTCTTTAAGATGCCGCCTAGCCCAGTACGCTATCTGAAATAGGAGCGACGTAAGTTGAACAAATGTGATAGAATTACGCTGAATTCTTATATTAACCGTAATATAAAATGATCTAAACGGGTCTCTGTTTGGCTTATCCTAGAAGTTTAATAGTGCATTTTACTCGCCATTTCATGCGCTTTGAGATGCCGCTTAGCCCAATACGCTATCTGAAATAGGAGCGACGTAAATTGAACAAATGTGAGAGAATTTCGCTGAACTCTTAAATTAACTATAATATAAAATGATCTAATCGGGTCTCTGTTTGCCGTACCCTAGAAGTTTAATAGTGCATTTTATTCGCCATTTCATGCGCTTTGAGAAGCCGCTTCGCCCAATACGCTATATGAAATAGGAGCGACGAAAATTGAACAAATGTGATAGAATTTCGCTGAATTCTTAAATTCACCATAACATAAAATGATCTAATCGGGTCCCTGCTTGCCCTACCCTAGAAGTTTAATAGTGCATTTTGCTCCTCATTTCATGCGCTTTGAGAAGCCGCTTAGCCCAATCCGCTATCTGAAATAGGAGCGACGTAAATTGAACAAATGTGATGGAATTTCCGTGAATTCTTATATTAACCTCAATGTAAAATGATCTAATCGGGTCTCTGTTCGCCCTACCATAGAAGTCTTATAGTGCATTTCACTCGCCCTTTCATGCGCTTTGAGATGCCGCTTAGCCCAATACGCTATCTGAAATAGGAGCGACGTAAATTGAACAAAAGTGATAGAATTTCCCTGAAATCTTATATTAAACAAAATATAAAATGATCTAATCGGGTCTCTGATTGCCCTATCATAGAAGTTTAGTAGTGCATTCTACTCGCCATTCCACGCGCTTTAAGATGCCGGCTAGCCCAGTACGCTATCTGAAATAGGAGCGACGTAAATTGAACAAATGTTATAAAATTTTGCTGACATCTTAAATTAACCATAATATAAAATGATTTAATCGGGTATCTGTTTGCCCTACCCTAGAAGTTTAATAGTGCATTTCACTCGTCATTTCATGCGCTTTGAGATGCCGCTAAGCACAATAAGCTGTCTGGAATAGCAGCGACGTAAATTGAACAAATGTGATAGAATTACGCCGAATTCTTATATTTACCGTAATATAAAATGATATAATCGGGTCTCTGTTTGCCTTATCCTAGAAGTTTAATAGGGCATTTTACTCGCCATTTCATGCGCTTTGAAATGACGCTTAGCCCAATACGCTATCTGAAATAGGAGCGACGTAAATTGAACAAGTGTGATAGAATTTCACTGAATTCTTAAATTAACCATAATATAAAATGATCTAATCGGGTCTCTGTTTGACCTACCCTAGAAGTTTAAAAGTGCATTTTACTCGCCATTTCATGTGCTTTGAGATGCCGCATAGCCCAATACGCTATCTGGAATAGGAGCGACGTAAATTGAACAAATGTGATAGAATTTCCCTGAATTCTTATATTAACCTTAATGTAAAATGATCTAATCGGGTCTCTGTTCGCCCTACCATAGAAGTCTAACAGTGCATTTCACTCGCCATTCCACGCGCGTTAAGATGCCGCCGAGCCCAGTACGGTATCTGAAATAGGAGCGACGTAAATTGAACAAATGTGATAGAATTTTGCTGAATTCTTAAATTAACCATAATATAAAATGATCTAATCGGGTCTCTGTTCGCCCTACCCCAGAAGTTTAATAGTGCATTTCACTCGTCACTTCATGCGCTTTGAGATGCCGCTAAGCCCAATATGCTATCTGAAATAGGAGCGACGGAAATTGAACAAATGTGATAGAATTTCGCAGAATTCTTATATTAACCAAAATATAAAATGATCTAATCTGGTCTCTGTTCGCCCTAGCCTAGAAGTTTAATAGTGCATTTTGTTCGCCATTTCATGCGTTTTGAGATGCCGCTTAGCCCAATACGCTATCTGAAATACGAGCGACGTAAATTGAACAAATGTGATAGAATTTCCCTGAAATCTTATATTAAACAAAATATAAAATGATCTAATCGGGTCTCTGATTGCTCTATCATAGAAGTTTAGTAGTGCATTTTACTCGCCCTTTCACTCGCTTTAAGATGCCACCTAGCCCAGTACGCTATTTGAAATAGGAGCGACGTAAGATGAACGAGTGTGATAGAATTACGCTGAATTCTTATATTAACCGTAATATAAAATGATCTAATCGGGTCTCTGTTTGCCTTATCCTAGAAGTTGAATAGTGCATTTCACTCGCCATTTCATGCACTTTGAAATGCTGCTTAGCCCAATACGCTATCTGAAATAGGAGCGACGTAAATTGAACAAATGTGATAGAACTTCGCTGAATTCTTAAATTAACCATAATATAAAATGATCGAATCGGGTCTCTGTTTGCCCTACCCTAGAAGTTTAATAGTGCATTTTATTCGCCATTTCATGCGCTTTGAGATGCCGCATAGCCCAATACGCTATCTGAAATAGGAGCGACGTAAATTGATCAAATGTGATACAATTTCCCTGAAATCTGATATTAAACAAAATATAAAATGATCTAATCGTGTCTCTGATTGCCCTATCATAGAAGTTTAGTAGTGCATTTTACTCGCCATTCCACGCGCTTTAAGATGCCGCCTAGCCCAGTACGCATTCTGAAATAGGAGCGACGTAAGTTGAACAAATGTGATAGAATTACGCCGACTTCTTATATTAACCGTAATATAAAATGATCTAATCGGGTCTCTGTTTGCCTCATCCTAGAAGTTTCACAGTGCATTATACTCGCCATTTCATGCGCTTTGAGATGCCGCATAGCCCAATACGCTATCTGAAATAGGAGCGATGTAAATTGAACAAATGTGATAGAATTTCGCTGAATTCTTTTATTAACCATGATGTTAAATGATCTGATCGGGGCTCTGTTCGCCCTAGCCTAGAAGTTTAATAGTGCATTTTATTCGCCATTTCATGCGCTTTGAGATGCCGCTTAGCCGAATTCGCTATCTGAAATAGGAGCGACGTAAATTGAACAAGTGTGATACAATTTCCCTGAAATCTGATATTAAACAAAATATAAAATGATCTAATCGTGTCTCTGATTGCCCTATCATAGAAGTTTAGTAGTGCATTTTACTCGCCATTCCACGCGCTTTAAGATGCCGCCTAGCCCAGTACGCTATCTGAAATAGGAGCGATGTAAGTTGAACAAATGTGATAGAATAACGCTGAATTCTTAAATTAACCATAATATAAAATGATCTAATCGGGTCTCTGTTTGCCCTACCCTAGAAGTTTAATAGTCCATTTTACTCGCCATTGCATGTGCTTTGAGATGCCGCATAGCCCAATACGCTATCTGAAATAGGAGCGACGTAAATTGAACAAATGTGATAGAATCTCCCTGAATTCTTATATTAACTTAATGTAAAATGATCTAATCGGGTCTCTGTTCGCCCTACCATTGAAGTCTAATAGTGCATTTCACTCGACATTTCATGCGCTTTGTGATGCCGCTAAGCCCAATAAGCTATCTGTAATAGGAGCGACGTAAATTGAACAAATGTGATAGAATTTCGCTGAATTCTTATGTTAACCAAAATATAAAATGATCTAATCGGGTCTCTGATTGCCCTATCATAGAAGTTTAATAGTGCATTTTACTTGCCATTCCACGCGCTTTAAGATGCCGCCTAGCCCAGTACGCTATCTGACATAGGAGCGACGTAAATTGAACAAATGCGATAAAATTTTGCTGACATCTTAAATTAACCATAATATAAAATGATCTAATCGGGTCGCTGATTGCCCTATCATAGAATTTTAATATTGCATTTTACTCGCCATTCCACGCGCTTTAAGATGCCGCCTAGCCCAGTACGCTATCTGAAATAGGAGCGACGTAAATTGAACAAATGTGATAGAATTTTGCTGAATTCTTAAATTAACCATAATATAAAATGATCTAATCGGGTCTCTGATTGCCCTATCATAGAATTTTAATAGTGCATTTTACTCGCCATTCCACGCGCTTTAAGATGCCGCCTACCCCAGTACGCTATCTGAAATAGGAGCGACGTAAATTGAACAAATGTGATAGAATTTCCCTGAAATCTTTTATTAAACAAAATATAAAATGATCAAATCGGGTCTCTGATTGCCCTATCATAGAAGTTTAGTAGTGCATTTTACTCGCCATTCCACGCGCTTTAAGCTGCCGCCTAGCCCAGTACGCTATCTAAAATAGGAGCGACGTAAGTGGAACAAATGTGATAGAATTACGCTGAATTCTTATATTAACCGTAATATAAAATGATCTAATCGGGTCTCTGATTGCCCTATCATGGAATTTTAATAGTGCATTTTACTCGCCACTTCATGCGCTTTGAGATGCCGCTTAGCCCAATACGCTATTTGAAATACGAGCGACGTAAATTGAACAAATGTGATAGAATTACGCTGAATTCTTAAATTAACCATAATATGAAATGATCTATTCGGGTCTCTGTTTGTCCTACCCTAGAAGTTTAATAGTGCATTTTACTCGCCATTTCATGCGCTTTGAGATGCCGCATAGCCCAATACGCTATCTGAAATAGGAGCGACGTAAATTGAACAAATGTGATAGAATTTCCGTGAATCCTGATATTAACCTTAATGTAAAATGATCTAATCGGGTCTCTGTTCGCCCTACCATAGAAGTCTAATGGTGCATTTCACTCGTCATTTCATGCGCTTTGAGATGCCGCCTAGCCCAGTACGCTATCTGAAATAGGAGCGACGTAAATTGAACAAATGTGATAGAATTTCGCTGAATTCTTTTATTAACCAAAATGTAAAATGATCTAATCGGGTCTCTGTTCGCCCTAGCCTAGAAGTTTAATAGTGCATTTTCGTCGCCATTTCATGCGCTTTGAGATGCCGCTTAGTCCAATACGCTATCTGAAATAGGAGCGACGTAAATTGAACAAATGTGATAGAATTTCCGTGAATTCTTATATTAACCTTAATGTAAAATGATCTAATCGGGTCTCTGTTCGCCCTACCATTGAAGTCTAATAGTGCATTTCACTCGACATTTCATGCGCTTTGTGATGCCGCTAAGCCCAATAAGCTATCTGTAATAGGAGCGACGTAAATTGAACAAATGTGATAGAATTTCGCTGAATTCTTATGTTAACCAAAATATAAAATGATCTAATCGGGTCTCTGATTGCCCTATCATAGAAGTTTAATAGTCCATTTTACTCGCCATTGCATGTGCTTTGAGATGCCGCATAGCCCAATACGCTATCTGAAATAGGAGCGACGTAAATTGAACAAATGTGATAGAATTTCCCTGAATTCTTATATTAACTTAATGTAAAATGATCTAATCGGGTCTCTGTTCGCCCTACCATTGAAGTCTAATAGTGCATTTCACTCGACATTTCATGCGCTTTGTGATGCCGCTAAGCCCAATAAGCTATCTGTAATAGGAGCGACGTAAATTGAACAAATGTGATAGAATTTCGCTGAATTCTTATGTTAACCAAAATATAAAATGATCTAATCGGGTCTCTGATTGCCCTATCATAGAAGTTTAATAGTGCATTTTACTTGCCATTCCACGCGCTTTAAGATGCCGCCTAGCCCAGTACGCTATCTGACATAGGGGCGACGTAAATTGAACAAATGCGATAAAATTTTGCTGACATCTTAAATTAACCATAATATAAAATGATCTAATCGGGTCGCTGATTGCCCTATCATAGAATTTTAATATTGCATTTTACTCGCCATTCCACGCGCTTTAAGATGCCGCCTAGCCCAGTACGCTATCTGAAATAGGAGCGACGTAAATTGAACAAATGTGATAGAATTTCGCTGAATTCTTAAATTAACCATAATATAAAATGATCTAATCGGGTCTCTGATTGCCCTATCATAGAATTTTAATAGTGCATTTTACTCGCCATTCCACGCGCTTTAAGATGCCGCCTACCCCAGTACGCTATCTGAAATAGGAGCGACGTAAATTGAACAAATGTGATAGAATTTTGCTGAATTCTTAAATCAACCATAATATAAAATGATCTAATCGGGTCTCCTTTTGCCCTACCCTAGAAGTTTCATAGTGCATTTTACTCGCCATTTCATGCGCTCTGAGATGCCGCTTAGCTCAATACGCTATCTGAAATAGGAGCGACGTAAATTGAACAAATGCGATAGAATTTCCGTGAATTCTTATATTAACCTTAATGTAAAATGATCCAATCGGGTCTCTGTTCGCCCTACAATAGAAGTCTAATAGTGCATTTCACTCGCCATTTCATGCGCTTTGAGATGCCGCTTAGCCGAATTCGCTATCTGAAATAGGAGCGACGTAAATTTAACAAATGTGATAAAATTTCCCTGAAATCTTATATTAAACAAAATATAAAATGATCCAATCGGGTCTCTGATTGCCCTATCATAGAAGTTTAGTAGTGCATTTTACTCGCCATTTCACGCTCTTTAAGATGCCGCCTAGCCCAGTACGCTATCTGAAATAGGAGCGACGTAAGTTGAACAAATGTGATAGAATTACGCTGAACTCTTAAATTAACTATAATATAAAATGATCTAATCGGGTCTCTGTTTGCCGTACCCTAGAAGTTTAATAGTGCATTTTATTCGCCATTTCATGCGCTTTGAGAAGCCGCTTCGCCCAATACGCTATATGAAATAGGAGCGACGAAAATTGAACAAATGTGATAGAATTTCGCTGAATTCTTAAATTCACCATAACATAAAATGATCTAATCGGGTCCCTGCTTGCCCTACCCTAGAAGTTTAATAGTGCATTTTACTCCTCATTTCATGCGTTTTGAGAAGCCGCTTAGCCCAATCCGCTATCTGAAATAGGAGCGACGTAAATTGAACAAATGTGATGGAATTTCCGTGAATTCTTATATTAACCTCAATGTAAAATGATCTAATCGGGTCTCTGTTCGCCCTACCATAGAAGTCTTATAGTGCATTTCACTCGCCCTTTCATGCGCTTTGAGATGCCGCTTAGCCCAATACGCTATCTGAAATAGGAGCGACGTAAATTGAACAAAAGTGATAGAATTTCCCTGAAATCTTATATTAAACAAAATATAAAATGATCTAATCGGGTCTCTGATTGCCCTATCATAGAAGTTTAGTAGTGCATTCTACTCGCCATTCCACGCGCTTTAAGATGCCGGCTAGCCCAGTACGCTATCTGAAATAGGAGCGACGTAAATTGAACAAATGTTATAAAATTTTGCTGACATCTTAAATTAACCATAATATAAAATGATTTAATCGGGTATCTGTTTGCCCTACCCTAGAAGTTTAATAGTGCATTTCACTCGTCATTTCATGCGCTTTGAGATGCCGCTAAGCACAATAAGCTGTCTGGAATAGCAGCGACGTAAATTGAACAAATGTGATAGAATTACGCCGAATTCTTATATTTACCGTAATATAAAATGATATAATCGGGTCTCTGTTTGCCTTATCCTAGAAGTTTAATAGGGCATTTTACTCGCCATTTCATGCGCTTTGAAATGACGCTTAGCCCAATACGCTATCTGAAATAGGAGCGACGTAAATTGAACAAGTGTGATAGAATTTCACTGAATTCTTAAATTAACCATAATATAAAATGATCTAATCGGGTCTCTGTTTGACCTACCCTAGAAGTTTAAAAGTGCATTTTACTCGCCATTTCATGTGCTTTGAGATGCCGCATAGCCCAATACGCTATCTGGAATAGGAGCGACGTAAATTGAACAAATGTGATAGAATTTCCCTGAATTCTTATATTAACCTTAATGTAAAATGATCTAATCGGGTCTCTGTTCGCCCTACCATAGAAGTCTAACAGTGCATTTCACTCGCCATTCCACGCGCGTTAAGATGCCGCCGAGCCCAGTACGGTATCTGAAATAGGAGCGACGTAAATTGAACAAATGTGATAGAATTTTGCTGAATTCTTAAATTAACCATAATATAAAATGATCTAATCGGGTCTCTGTTCGCCCTACCCCAGAAGTTTAATAGTGCATTTCACTCGTCACTTCATGCGCTTTGAGATGCCGCTAAGCCCAATATGCTATCTGAAATAGGAGCGACGGAAATTGAACAAATGTGATAGAATTTCGCAGAATTCTTATATTAACCAAAATATAAAATGATCTAATCTGGTCTCTGTTCGCCCTAGCCTAGAAGTTTAATAGTGCATTTTGTTCGCCATTTCATGCGTTTTGAGATGCCGCTTAGCCCAATACGCTATCTGAAATACGAGCGACGTAAATTGAACAAATGTGATAGAATTTCCCTGAAATCTTATATTAAACAAAATATAAAATGATCTAATCGGGTCTCTGATTGCTCTATCATAGAAGTTTAGTAGTGCATTTTACTCGCCCTTTCACTCGCTTTAAGATGCCGCCTAGCCCAGTACGCTATTTGAAATAGGAGCGACGTAAGATGAACGAGTGTGATAGAATTACGCTGAATTCTTATATTAACCGTAATATAAAATGATCTAATCGGGTCTCTGTTTGCCTTATCCTAGAAGTTGAATAGTGCATTTCACTCGCCATTTCATGCACTTTGAAATGCTGCTTAGCACAATACGCTATCTGAAATAGGAGCGACGTAAATTGAACAAATGTGATAGAACTTCGCTGAATTCTTAAATTAACCATAATATAAAATGATCGAATCGGGTCTCTGTTTGCCCTACCCTAGAAGTTTAATAGTGCATTTTATTCGCCATTTCATGCGCTTTGAGATGCCGCATAGCCCAATACGCTATCTGAAATAGGAGCGACGTAAATTGATCAAATGTGATACAATTTCCCTGAAATCTGATATTAAACAAAATATAAAATGATCTAATCGTGTCTCTGATTGCCCTATCATAGAAGTTTAGTAGTGCATTTTACTCGCCATTCCACGCGCTTTAAGATGCCGCCTAGCCCAGTACGCATTCTGAAATAGGAGCGACGTAAGTTGAACAAATGTGATAGAATTACGCCGACTTCTTATATTAACCGTAATATAAAATGATCTAATCGGGTCTCTGTTTGCCTCATCCTAGAAGTTTCACAGTGCATTATACTCGCCATTTCATGCGCTTTGAGATGCCGCATAGCCCAATACGCTATCTGAAATAGGAGCGATGTAAATTGAACAAATGTGATAGAGTTTCGCTGAATTCTTTTATTAACCATGATGTTAAATGATCTGATCGGGGCTCTGTTCGCCCTAGCCTAGAAGTTTAATAGTGCATTTTATTCGCCATTTCATGCGCTTTGAGATGCCGCTTAGCCGAATTCGCTATCTGAAATAGGAGCGACGTAAATTGAACAAGTGTGATACAATTTCCCTGAAATCTGATATTAAACAAAATATAAAATGATCTAATCGTGTCTCTGATTGCCCTATCATAGAAGTTTAGTAGTGCATTTTACTCGCCATTCCACGCGCTTTAAGATGCCGCCTAGCCCAGTACGCTATCTGAAATAGGAGCGATGTAAGTTGAACAAATGTGATAGAATAACGCTGAATTCTTAAATTAACCATAATATAAAATGATCTAATCGGGTCTCTGTTTGCCCTACCCTAGAAGTTTAATAGTCCATTTTACTCGCCATTGCATGTGCTTTGAGATGCCGCATAGCCCAATACGCTATCTGAAATAGGAGCGACGTAAATTGAACAAATGTGATAGAATCTCCCTGAATTCTTATATTAACTTAATGTAAAATGATCTAATCGGGTCTCTGTTCGCCCTACCATTGAAGTCTAATAGTGCATTTCACTCGACATTTCATGCGCTTTGTGATGCCGCTAAGCCCAATAAGCTATCTGTAATAGGAGCGACGTAAATTGAACAAATGTGATAGAATTTCGCTGAATTCTTATGTTAACCAAAATATAAAATGATCTAATCGGGTCTCTGATTGCCCTATCATAGAAGTTTAATAGTGCATTTTACTTGCCATTCCACGCGCTTTAAGATGCCGCCTAGCCCAGTACGCTATCTGACATAGGAGCGACGTAAATTGAACAAATGCGATAAAATTTTGCTGACATCTTAAATTAACCATAATATAAAATGATCTAATCGGGTCGCTGATTGCCCTATCATAGAATTTTAATATTGCATTTTACTCGCCATTCCACGCGCTTTAAGATGCCGCCTAGCCCAGTACGCTATCTGAAATAGGAGCGACGTAAATTGAACAAATGTGATAGAATTTTGCTGAATTCTTAAATTAACCATAATATAAAATGATCTAATCGGGTCTCTGATTGCCCTATCATAGAATTTTAATAGTGCATTTTACTCGCCATTCCACGCGCTTTAAGATGCCGCCTACCCCAGTACGCTATCTGAAATAGGAGCGACGTAAATTGAACAAATGTGATAGAATTTCCCTGAAATCTTTTATTAAACAAAATATAAAATGATCAAATCGGGTCTCTGATTGCCCTATCATAGAAGTTTAGTAGTGCATTTTACTCGCCATTCCACGCGCTTTAAGCTGCCGCCTAGCCCAGTACGCTATCTAAAATAGGAGCGACGTAAGTGGAACAAATGTGATAGAATTACGCTGAATTCTTATATTAACCGTAATATAAAATGATCTAATCGGGTCTCTGATTGCCCTATCATGGAATTTTAATAGTGCATTTTACTCGCCATTTCATGCGCTTTGAGATGCCGCTTAGCCCAATACGCTATTTGAAATACGAGCGACGTAAATTGAACAAATGTGATAGAATTACGCTGAATTCTTAAATTAACCATAATATGAAATGATCTATTCGGGTCTCTGTTTGTCCTACCCTAGAAGTTTAATAGTGCATTTTACTCGCCATTTCATGCGCTTTGAGATGCCGCATAGCCCAATACGCTATCTGAAATAGGAGCGACGTAAATTGAACAAATGTGATAGAATTTCCGTGAATCCTGATATTAACCTTAATGTAAAATGATCTAATCGGGTCTCTGTTCGCCCTACCATAGAAGTCTAATGGTGCATTTCACTCGTCATTTCATGCGCTTTGAGATGCCGCCTAGCCCAGTACGCTATCTGAAATAGGAGCGACGTAAATTGAACAAATGTGATAGAATTTCGCTGAATTCTTTTATTAACCAAAATGTAAAATGATCTAATCGGGTCTCTGTTCGCCCGAGCCTAGAAGTTTAATAGTGCATTTTCGTCGCCATTTCATGCGCTTTGAGATGCCGCTTAGTCCAATACGCTATCTGAAATAGGAGCGACGTAAATTGAACAAATGTGATAGAATTTCCGTGAATTCTTATATTAACCTTAATGTAAAATGATCTAATCGGGTCTCTGTTCGCCCTACCATTGAAGTCTAATAGTGCATTTCACTCGACATTTCATGCGCTTTGTGATGCCGCTAAGCCCAATAAGCTATCTGTAATAGGAGCGACGTAAATTGAACAAATGTGATAGAATTTCGCTGAATTCTTATGTTAACCAAAATATAAAATGATCTAATCGGGTCTCTGATTGCCCTATCATAGAAGTTTAATAGT